>VYZV01013892.1:70166-81103 GCA_013401275.1 Pandion haliaetus | reverse complement strand
GACCCCATGGTGGAGAAGGGGACGAGTGAGGAATCTTCCCCTGAGGCGGAAGGAGCAGCAGAGACAAGGTGTGGCGAGCTGAACCCCAAGCCCTCATCCCCTGTTCCCCTGTGGCACCGGGGGGAGGAGGGAGAAAGAACCGGGAATGGAGCTGAGCCAGGAAGGTGGGAGGGGTGGGGGGAAGGTGTTCTGAGGTTTGGTTTTCCTTCCTAATATCCTCATTTTGATTTGATTGGTAGTAAATTAAATTGATTTTGTTTCTTCCCCAAGTTGAGCCTGTCTTTTGCCCATGACCATAAGTGGGGAGTGATCCCTCCCAGTCCTTATCTCGACCCACGAGCCTGCCTTTGGATTTTTCTCCTCATCCCAATGTGGCCAGGGGAGGGGGTGGGGAGTGAGCGAGAGGCTGCGTGGTGCTTTGTCACCGGCTGGGCTGAAACCGAAACCACGACAGCAGTCAACGCAGATTTTCTTAAACACTTCTCTAGCATATGGAAGATAACGTTAACAATTTACTCTGCTAAATAACAATGTAGAAACCCCCATATGCTTTATGCCAACAAGTATGATACCCAGTCCTGAGAAAATGATGTTGCATTAGTGACAGAGCAGGATAAAGCAGATGGAGTCTCTTCAAAGGAGAAAATGCTCCTTTCTCCTGACTGTGCTGCTGCACAAATATTTTGGTTTTCAGGCTTATGGCCTGGCTTCTAACCATTTACCATGTTTCCTCTGAATTTCTTCCGTATCGTGACTTCCTGACTACTACCCTTGTCAAAAGTCCTTATTTCCAAGTTACTCCGTCTTGGACTCCAACCAGAATCCTCACCAACAAGTTTTAATCATTACAGTATGGGGAGACTGTCCAATTGCACCATTTACTCTGGTTCATCCACAGTGCTATTTCATGAAAGCACTAGAGACGGACAGCAGTTTTCTCAGAACTGGTATAATTAAACCAAATCCAGGTTTCCCATCTGTGCTGAAAGCTCAGGGAGGTGCACATAACGATTACCTTCCCCCCACATCACTAATCAGAAGTCTGACAGGAGGTAAGCGATACCACTATAGGGTCATCAACCAACACCACTTGCTGTTTTACTGTGCCATGCAGACACTGCATATCTGCCTCCAAGCCACAATCATAGCTTACACTCAACAACTTCCAGATGCTCTGCAAATATCAGTACCTGCTAACAAAGCCACCTACAATCAGCGTGTGATAAATTATGTGAAAAAATACAGCTCTCCTAAGACATTATTACAAGAACAATAGGCACCACCTACAAAGGAAGGACCAAAGTTCTCAAATGGTTGGAAGATTACTGTCCTGTGACTGCAAAACCAATGATTAATTTTGTTACACAGCTGGAACCTTAAACACAGCTGACTGGCAGTGCTATGGCACGAAAAAATCTCACTGTATGTCTAAACTTCCTTACCTTATCTGCACTATTCCCTGCACCATGGTGTTTATTAAAAGAACGATAGATACAATAGGGGCTGGGAAACATCCTCTATACAAATATTACTAAGGGAGTGTTTTCAGTAAGGATGACTTACTTAAGCAACCAGAAATACTCTAAAGACTTCGCAGTCACTGCATGGCTTTTAAATGTCCATCTCTAGGCAAATTATGTAACACAGAAGTTGAAGTGAATTGCAACTCAAAGTCCACAGTGATAAGATTCACAAAAAAATGTTAGATTCACTGCTGCTTGCTCATTGATAATTTATGGATACAATATATAGCAGATGTTCCTCAAACTATTAGAAAAATTACGGACCCCTAAAAGCTTTGCCAATATGTCATACTACATTTTCCTGAATCCCCCATGAGATTTGTTTCTAGATGTCACTATTTTTAATATATCAACTGGAATTCAAAAGAACAAATGCAGTGACCATTAAGACAACTTCAAGGTGATAAGGTTATTTAAATCAAGCCTCAGAGCATATTATTCACATTACCTTGTATAGAGAACTCACTTTTACTCCTTTCCAATTGCAAAGACCTGAGACAATCTACTCATGATGCATACTAAAAAAATATGCAGCTTTGGTTTTGTTCATATTTGAAAGTAGTATTAGGATTCTTTCTATAACATATTTAATTAACATGATAAATAGTATAAGAAGCTTTTGAGGGAGCTGTAATACTTACAGAAGAAATCATTGTTAGATTAGTTTAATAGGTCTTTTTTTGATCTTAAGTCTCAACTTCTATAATGACTTGTAAAAAAACTCTAAGAGAACTATTTTTCTTTCATTTTAAAACTGATGTCAAGAGTATCTTAGCTGAACATACTGAATATATTTTTTGCTTTAGGTAAAAATAAATTATTTTTTTACTGCACTACATAAGCCTTTTAAATATGTACTTCCAAAAACAAAAATAACTTTAATCAAAACAGAAATAATAGTTTGTGTTAATTCTTGCATGCGCAAAAGAATCACAGCACCAAAAATCTTAGCAAGCACCTGCCATGCAGAGATCATGCACTCTAAGTTTCAGTTCCTTTCAGTTACTTAGCAAAAAATGTAATGGTCACAGCATTAGTTCTAACACTGTCACAAGCAAGGGAGCACTATAAGTGTTCTGGGGCCACAGCCTTGCTTATGGAAAGAATTTATATGGATTTCTGGAAACAATAAAGAAATCTGAAATAAAGTTTTAAAACCAGTGATTTACTTCTGCTGTAAAACCTACTAATATTCAACTACCTGTAAGAGATAATTCACAGATACATCTTTAAGCTATACCAGTATTTTTGAGAACTTTCTAGTTTTCTTTCACCTTTGGTTCTGCAGAAAGAAATGGAGGAAAAGTTTTCCAAGGCTTTAAAGAAAAAAAAAAAAAAAAACCCCACAACCCTCAGTAATTCCAGAAAGAACAAAAAAGTGTCTTAAGTTTGAAAAAAATCTGGAATAGAAGCCCTGTGTAGTTGGATCTCCCAAGTAAGGACACTTGGTAATGTGGGTGGGAGGTGAAGTGGTGGAACTCATCTCTGTATTTTAAAACTAAGTCAGGTAAAACATTAGACTTCTACTATCTCATTTATGTTGGAAACAATGATAAACAAAAGGTTTACTCAAAGGTATCAAGATGCAGAATCTCCTCTGACATCCCCTCTGATAAGAAGCCATCAAATGGCATCAAATTAAAAACCAAAAAGATAAAGTTCATCTCGCCTTACATCATTAATAAACTAATTTAGTTAATTTAAATTAACTTGGGTTTTTACCCAAGGTAAGCACCTGAAGAGTCCTGTGAAATTCTGAAGGATCACTCATATCCTCAAAGTGAATATGCTCCTAATGCTCTGCTGAACTGGTATCTACATTGATTACGACTCAGTGGTTGTATCATGTTCCTTTTATGTAATTTTCAGCAATTCTTAATTCAGCATTTTGGAGGAGTAGGGCAAATTACTTTATTCAGTTAAGACTAGTAATTGGAGCTTCACCTCTCTTGTAAAATCGGAAAAAAAGTTGAATTGACAAATGACTGCCTACAAATAGGATTTAACAAAGGCTTTAATTATTTTGTAAATTCTCTGTTTGCTTTTACCTAGAAGCTAATTTAAATAGCTAAACTTAAATTTGTAGTCAAGTTTTAGTTATCAGTCACATGTTGAAAAAGTACTGACAGGTATGATCAGAAATAAACACAAAATGGAAAGAACTAGAGACAAAAGTTGACGATCTGAAAGTTCACATACAAAAGCAGGTTATCTGTCATCGCTGAAACGGGCTTCCTTTTCTGAACCTTCATAATTCAAACTATATTCAGTATGGAGTTTTAGATACACATGCATATAATTAAAAGATGTGTTTCTTATTCTGGTAATTCTAGTAAAGTAACTTCAAGAACAGTTTGATATCAGTTTAGATCATACTTAGCAGATTGTCCTACTCAAAATTTTCACGCAGAAAGATATAACATTTCTAAGTACTATAATTAAAATCTGAAAAAAGTGTCTGTCTTAAATTTACATTTTTCTTCTTAGTATTTTTTCGGACTTATTCTAAAATTTTCCATTACACTAGCCTTATTCTGCATAAGCAAATAAGGCCCAACAGACAGAAAGATCTAAGGCAACTAAAAGCTTTTAAAACCAGAGAAGTTACATTAAGGGTCTGACCTAAACCTACAATACCAAAAAACAGTCTAAAGGCTAAAAGGAATTATAGTAAAAGTTCAATGGCACTTCCTATTCAACACATTTCAATTTTACTCTTTTTAGAACTTTATACTTTCACCAAAATCTAAGCTCATCTACAGTTTAGCACTTTCTTAAAGATTTCAGAAAACCTTGAAAGTATGTTAGAAAAAAATCTGCAACCATGGGGAAGAAGTACAATTGCTAAAACATATCATTCTGGTTTATGAGAAACTGTTTTAGAACCCCTCTCCGTTAAAAGTGTCTCCTTCCTTTTTCTTAAAGCACCAGTTGTAATAAACCAGTCTGTTAAAAGTAATTCAAAATGTTCTTTCCTGTGCACCTTAAGGTAGCAGCTTTTCCCAATTTTCTCATTTTAAAAGGAAACTTCCACTTTAAAATTCTCAATATTTTTCATTTTCCATCTGATCTGCAATATAACTACACATCACCTGTGTGCATTTAGTTAATGTTAAAATAAATTACTTGATCAAAAGGACAAAATATAGCAGGCTAGGAGGTATTCTGGTCAAAAGGAAAAGCCTAAGGTTATACTCCAGTTATTCTTTCAGTATCATTCTGGAAAGCCTCCTTGACAAAAAATTAAGGACTTGTTGCTTTCTAAAAAAACATGAATTCCACTACTTAACCAACAAACAGTTTCTTTTTCCTTATATAGTAAAAAATATGCTTCATTGTTTGTATACATATAAATCTGTTTAAATCCTGGCTACCTACTGAAAAACTCGTAATTGCAATTGTACATTTCAATCACACATGGTAAAGAGCACATTCTCATTAAATCTACAGAAAACAGATTAGTGCTGCCATCTAGTTATAATTAAAACTTTTCTCCACTACAGAAATATACAAACACTCTGTAAATCACCTGTCTAGATAATTTACCCAAAACAAACAAGAACACTCAGAAAACACTGCTTGCTTTTATTGATCTCCTCCAACCCCTGAGCCATGAGGAATTATTCTTGACTAATAAAACTAGTTAAATTTGCTATATACTGGTTTTAGATGCTACAGAGAAGTTACCTGTCATTAATGATCCAGTTCAGACACAGATTGAGGGAATTAAGGTTTTTGCATCTCTTTACTATTTCCATCACTGTTTCATTGTCCAGTTCTGTGATATGACGTAGGTCCAAGCTGGAAAGGTTTCTTAGCTATTGAGACAAAGATGATAGAAAAAAAATAATCTGAAATTTGTTCACATACATAACTATTGTAAGAAGTGTTAAACTTTTTGGAATTATGTATAATACGTGCAAGCTACTCAAGAAAGGTGAGATTACTGTATTTTTCACAAAAAAGAAACGTCAGAGACATTAATAGAATCCAACTTTAGCAAATTTGGAATTCAGGCACTCAGTTACTCCATGAAATCAAGACACTCTCACTCATGGTCCAATACATCTACAATAGGGGCCTAGGCCATCCTCCTTTTAACTCTATGGGGTATAAGATACCAAGGTAGCACACCAACTTGTTTAATTATAAGAAAAACAGGGCATGGGAGGAAGGGGAGACAGCATGTTTGTGCTTAGATTCAAACGCATGTGATTGAAGACTCCAGAATCTAAGGCTTTCAAACTAAGTAAATATTACAAACTCCCTGGAAAATACAGTATTTAAACTGTAGTCTCACCTGCACAGCCATCAAAAATAACTTGGATGTTCTGACAAACAAAAGTTGGAGCCACAGAAAAATATGATTAAGACTTATGCAGTTATTAAACTGATTTATTACTATTGTTAATCATTGTAGTGTCCTTCAAAAGCAAACAAAACCCTCTTACTACTTTTATGAGCTACGGATTCAGAGAAGAAAATTTTTATAGATTTCTGCAGTATCCTTAAACAACGGATCTGTTTAGTCATATTAACCCGAAGTGCTGTTTGCTTTTTAAGCTGTCTGAAATAATCTCTGTTATACTCTGGAAAATAATTGCATTAGGTAATACTGACACTTTAATTAAATTTACCTTCCCTGTAAGAAAGAANAAAGATAAAAAGAAAAGAAAAAAAGAGGACTCCAAATGTACGTAGTTTTGTACAGAAACTGGTGTTCTTGAGTTTTGTTCCAGAAGCTTTTAACATTCTCCAAACTAGAGCTGAATATAAACCACATACTGCTTCCAAAAATTCTGCAGAACAAGCATAAAATTAAGGAGCCTGACCTCTGAGAAACAACTGCAGGGTATTGTCTAGAGGAAGTAAGACAATAATATTCCTATTATTAGTATAGTACCACAGGTGTACTATGGAGGTGCTTATTGTAATCCCATTGAACTTCCGATAATCCTACTTGCCTATTAGGAAGAAAAGCACATAATGATTGATACTGTGTTGGTAAAATGGACAGATTTTACAAGCTCTGCCTCTCTGCATTTCGTACACACTGCTGTAGCAGGAAGTTTAAAAGACTTACCTTCTAGGCACTCAAAAAAAGCTCACAACTGATCCCTCTTTTTTTCTGCATAAATTAAAAGGAGAAGGGGAATAGCTTCATACAGCTATTCATATTAGGTACTTCAGCCTTTATACTATGTTAGCAATAACATGGCCACTACCTATGACATAGGAAATAAACCTACTGGACAATTCAACAATGTGTATATTCTATGACAGTAAACAAGTATTTAGCAGGAGACCTCAAAGACATGTAGAAAATCTTCCCATTAAACATAAAAAAGAAAAAAACCCAGAATTCTTAACTAGAACACACTTTCTTTCACAACAGTCTTCTTATGAGCAGGTGACAAAACTGGTGATACTTTTGTCATTATTATTATTTACAGAGTAAAAAACAAACTTACACTAAAGATAAACCAATGCACAGAGGTCAGTGCTTCTTTAAAAAGTGTCTAACTAACATGACTTCAAATTAGGTAAGAGGTAACAATAGAGCACCTCACTGAGGCAGTGACGAATGTAGTAGAAACAATTCGTGACTTCCCAGGAAAAAGACTTTCGTATTGCATGGGTAGACTCAAAAACTAAACCAAATTCCTAGTACTCCTATTGACCAAATCAATAGGGTTTCCAAGGTGGATTTTAATCTTTACCATCACAAGACTGATCATTCCCTCATTGTTTCTTTCCTTCATGCTAATAATGGTCTACCATTATATTAAATATACAGTAACTCAACCATCACTTGCCTTTTTTACTGTCACATTCATTCATTTTGAACAGACTACCTGACACCTGACCTACTTTGTAGGTTAATTCTTTTTATCAGGCACAACATACTCTATCCATAAAACCTTACTGTCTTAGAATTTTGAAGAAACTACTTCAGATTACTGCAAACTCCTCAAGTATAATTTGATCTATACAACCTCACTACTGCCATTTCAGATGACTGACTGATTTTCAAGAGCTGAAGAACTGGATAAATATTCCCTTAAGTAATGGACATTCTGACATGATTTTGTATTCATCTAAACATGACAAGTGAAAAGAATACCCCTTTGCCTATTTAAATTTGAGGTATCAACATCTTATTACCAGTAAAAGAATTGTTATAAATGACTATGTAGCCATTTTTCATTTAAAAAATGGGATGGATACTTTAATGACAAATGTCCTATTTTATATTTTACCTGGAAAAGCAATTCTAAGGGGATAATGATACAATGTTGAATTCTTTATTAATCACTAATATTATAAAAAAATGGCAAGAAAAATTACCTAAGTTTATATTCTACCTCTAACCCCCACATCTAAAAGTAGTATGATATAAAAAACAATTTAAAATTAGCATTATTCCACAGGAAAAAGACATTCTGTGACTTAAATACTCTATCTTAGGGCACCAGCATGAATAAAGTTTTTACTTTTTTTTTTTCCCTCAATCAAAAACAATTTTATTCATGCAGCAATACCATTTTACTGAGCAATTTCAGGGCCATTCTTCTACAGATACTCACACTTTTCTTCAACTCTTAGTTTTATAGTTCTACAAATAATGCTCAGCATGAGCAGAATTTAAACTTTGAACTCAGCTCCAGCAGACAAAAATGTTTTAACTGAAAAAGGAATATTTAACATGACAATAAAACAGACAATGCCAATAGTAGACAGATGACTTAAAAATACGAAATACAAAATAAAAGAAATAAGAGAAAGCAAGAACAGTTAAACTGATTTTCTGTGCTACGTATATACACAACCTTGCTGAAATTAGTGAATATTGACTCATTGTTAAAATTGTATGAGATGATATAATAATAGTGTCATTGTTTAACCCCAGCCAGCAACTAAGCACCATGCTGCTCACTCACTTCCCCCGCTTCCACCCCTACCCACTGGGATGGGGGAGAAAATCGGGAAAAGAAGTAAAACTCGTGGGTTGAGATAAGAATGGTTTAATACAACAGAAAAAAAGAAACTAATAATGATAATGACAACACTAATAAAATGTCTACAGTAATAATAAAAGGACTGGAATAAACAAGTGATGTACAATGCAATTGCTCACCAGCCGCCTATCGATGTCCAGTTAGTCCCCAGCGGTGATCCCCAACGCCCCCACTCCCCACAGTTTATATACTAGACGTGACGTCACATGGTATGGAATACCCCGTTGGCCACTTTGGGTCAGCTGCCCTGGCTGTGTCCCCTCCCAACTTCTTGTGCCCCTCCAGCCTTCTTGCGGGCTGGGCATCAGAAGCTGAAAAATCCTTGCCTTGGTATAAACACTCCTTAACAACAACTGAAAACATCAGTGTGTTATCAACATTCTTCTCATACCTAGCTCAAAAACATAGCACTATACCAGCTACCAGGAAGGCAATTAACTCTACCCCAGCTGAAACCAGGACAAATAGCATTTAAATTTCAGAGAGTGTCTAGTTAGATGAATGAGATGAGAAGGGAATAGGATGTTGGTCCCTTCCTCTCAGTCCCACTCACAGAGAATTATCAGTCCAGTATGTAAAGGTTTTGTGAGGAGATTGCCTGTTAAAATGTACTGAAAGGGAATTGTTCTACTGTGAATGACAGATGAAAAAGAACCACTTAGATTACAAAATTATTTTGGGCAAAGGAATTCTGAAAAACAGAGCTTCAGTTCTTTTAAATATATATTAAAATTAAAAAATTAAATACTATTATTTTTAAGAAATTACCTACTACTTTTGGAACTCAAATATTTTGAATGATGATAAAATCATTTTTCTTCAATACTTTTGTTGATTGGTTTAAATGAAATTTTATGGAGGTTGATGTATTTAGAGATTCAGAGATTATCATACTATTTGTGTGCCTAAATGTTATGGCGTTCGTAAGACTTCTGTCTTGATTATTGGAACTTGTAATATTTTAATATGTGCAATGCTAATCTAGAAGCTAGAGCATTTGAAAACTACCATTAAAAAAAAAAAAAGAGAGAGAGAGAATATGCCTGTTTTGAGACTGTTCAAGTTTAGGAAAAATTTCATATACCTTAGATGAGAAAAAATTACTATTACCATTGGGATCACAGGTAATTTTTTCAGTGTGGGTGTATCAACTCCTGTGAATATTTAGCTGTTACTGTAGGGGACTACTAATATAATACAATATTATCATAATATAATAATATTTGTTGGTTGGGTTTTTTTTGTTCCCCCCATGCTTCCACAATTCCTGTAGAGATATGCTTCCTTAAAAATCATAGAATAGAATGGAAACACAGAATCATTTAAGTTGGAAAAGACCTTTAAGATCGAGTCCAACCATAAACCTAACACTGCCAAGTCCACCACTAAGCAATTCACATAAGACCAATCCTCTTCAGAACTAAAGCCAAATTATTTCTGAAGGAAAGTGCTCATAAGGACTTAATGAGCTTTAAATTCACATCTTTTGCTAATTAAGCCTAATCTTACTGGAACTCACTGCATATACATGCCTTCAAGGAATAAACTGCTCTCCAATTTAAGCCCCCCAAAGCAAACGTACGATCACAGGAAATAAAAAACAGCAACCTCAAAAAACTGTAAATCACATTCTTTTTATTATTATGTCAACAGAATCTATAAACTATTTTTTAAAAAGTCACATACATTAATTTTTACCTAAGAGCTGAAGTAACTGACCTATATTACTGAGATAAACTGTTCCTGAAACAGTAATCATACATGGTTTCAAGAACTGGAAAATGATTGAATAGTTAACGGAGAAGACTCTTTTCCCATAGACAGATTTAATGTTCTGCACATTCACAACTTTTAATTTCATTTCTTAAAGTTAAGTATTGCAGAACATTGAGCTTCCATTGCTTAAATAAGAAGTACACGTTCAAAATCTGTTTTGTAAGCACAGAGACTTAATTTGCATCACTTGCAGAAAAACAAAACAGAAAAAGTTTGTTTTGAAGAGTGTAGGTATTTGTAAAAAAACATGCCTGAGGTAAAAAAGGGAGTTGAAAGATGTATGTTAATTGAGGAAACAAATTTATTCAATAGATTCCTTTGTTTTGTAATGTACAACAGCAAAAACACTATAGGAAAGGGAATGACATCTGTATTCAAGCTGCTACTCCTTCCAAGATGACAGATAATAATTTGGGTTTTGATTTTTTGCATGCATGCTTTTACAAGTTATGCTACAAAAATAAATATATTGCCCTCCTTTCTAAAATTAAGACCCACTGTGGACAAGCTACTTGCACACAAATAAAAACTGCACATATAGTACCCATGCTACAAGACCCATCTCCAGATTGTAAACTTTAGAATTTGCTGTTAAATTACATTATCGCTGATTCATAGT
>VYZV01013892.1:55280-70127 GCA_013401275.1 Pandion haliaetus | reverse complement strand
GGGGGGGTTGTTTTTTTTTTAAGTTTCACACACCCACACAGCACTGAAACCCTTTCAACCATACAATCAGTCTTCTTTGCAATGCATTTTTTACTTCATTGCAACTTGAAAGAAACTACAGTTGGGTACAGCTATGAAATTCTTAAAAATGATGAAAAGAATCTCTTAGGAGGGACTCAGTTAACTTCATTCAACAAAACAGTCAGCTTCAGTTTGGTAAGATGTACAAAGGTTCTCTTACGCAGTCTGTAGCACTACATCATTTAAAGTATCAAGCCAATCCCCATGAAGAATGTCCCAGAATCACTGTTCAGAAATACTTACTTCATGACTTTTTCCTGTGATTGGAAGACTAACATTTAAAAGGACCCTGTGTATGTACATACAGTGCCTCTGATCTTGCCAAATAATCATTAATTACTTCAGGTGCATTTTTTGTAGTTTATAACAATTCAAGGATAAAAAGCACTAGTGTGACAACATGGTTTTGCTCAAGAAGCACATTTTTTTGAACGTCACTATGTTCAGTAGAAAAATAATTAAAATAAATCCTCAATGTTTCTTCTTTTTCTAAAATATACAACATTTTCACTCCATATGCCACAATTCGCTATTAAAAAAGCTCTGCGATTCAGCAGCAATGTAATTCAGAATTTTCAAGTGCCAGTATTTTTAAAGAGAGCTAACATTACTAGGGGGAAAATACAGTAATAGGAAACCACTCAATTTTTATACACCCATCAGCCTCAAAGCAATTTTACAAGAGGCCAGTGCTGTTATCTCCAGTTTGCACACACAAAGCAGAAGGACAGAAGGGAACTAGGTCTGCACAGCCTTGCGGGACACAGTCACAGGCCACAGAGAGCAAAGAACAGATTCCACATTCTCTCAGAACATGGGACTGGAATTATTACTAAGCACTTATGAAGTACTAGTTAAGAATGCAACACAAAACTGACCATAAGAAATACATGATGGTTAGAACAAAAAAATATCATCAACAGATGAATTCTGGAAAAAGACAGATACAGCAGTTAAAGATCATGTTACTACTCCCCAGTTATTTGTTTTAACTCCCTGCTGAAGTTAAAGTTTTATTTCCTCAAAAGAACTGTAGAAACGGAACATGTGTCTGTGCCAGCTGCTTCAGTGCAATTCAGAGTTTTAGTTAAAATTGCCTGCTGTACTATGAGGAAGTAACACCTGCCAGAGGAGCCACGTGGAAGTCACTGCAGCCAGATTAATCAGGTTTCACTTGTCAATAGCTTCAGAGTAAAGAATCCTGAATCCCAATACAATTTCTCAGTCACTGTATGACTGGGAAAATCTTTTACTCGCTATTTTTCCTCTCAATATATATGGCATCATCCCACTTGCCTGTATTATGTGCATGTATACCTCAGCTTAAAGTAGCAATAAATGTAGAAAAAAATACCTTGTTATTGTGCACAGAAGTTACTTATATGTGAAAGAATACTTAGCAAACCTTACAGAAGACATCGTATCAGAGAATCATAGAATAGATTGGGTTGGAAGGAACCTTTAAAAGGTCATCTAGTCCACTCCCCCTACAAGGAGCAGGGACATCTTCAACAAGATCAAGTTGCTCAGAGCTCCATCCAACCTGACCCTGAATGCTGCCAGGGATGGGGCATACACAGCCTCTCTGGGCAACCTGTTCCAGTGCTTCACCACCCTCCTGATAAAAAATTTCTTCCTTACATCTAGTCTGAAATTATCCCCTTTCAGTTTAAAACCACTACCCCTTGTCCTATTGCTACAGGCCCTACTGAAAAGTCTGTCCCCATCTTTCTTATACGCCCCCTTTCAGTATTGAAAGGATACAATAAGGTCTCCTCAGAGCCTTCTCTTCTCCAGGCTAAACAACCCCTAATGTTCAGTTTTATCACATCACTGTCTTTGCAGTATTAATAGTCTACAGAAAGTTTTTATACATGAAAGGAAGGAAACTGGAATGCTCAAGTCTCAAGTCCCAACAAAAAGCACATGCACCAATTACTTATCCCATATGACTTTTTTCAGGTTTGTGACAAAGCAGCCTCCTAGATATTTTCTGAAGGACTATGTACAACAGCGTCACGCCTATGTAAATAAGGATTTCTAATAATTTATTATTATTAAACCATATGAAAATCAGAACTACATATTAGTAAGAAAAATCAAGATCTTGACTTTTCATTAATCAAATAAATGGGATTATAAAGTCACTTGGTTGAAGGATAAGACATCTATTAAATACTCAGTAAATCTAGGCCAAAATAATGCAATAACCAAAGCATGCACCTGAAAAGCAATCTTTGTGGGAGTTTCCCACACAGCCTTGGACTACATAACCTGTATGAATCAGACTTCTAAATTATACACCTCCTATATTTATGTTATGTATATAAATAAAACATATAGTTATACAGTTTTCACAAGACATGAAAATTACTGTATTATTTCTCTCTCCCACAGGTATATGCCCCTTTTACACATAATTTCAATATACACAGAGTCCTTTCCAAATTGCACCCTTTGACGTGCTGTAACTTTATCAGGCAAATTAATTTCTCTGGCTTATTTCTTTTTGCATCTGTATCTTTAGCTACTGAGCTACCCTAAACTGATGAAAATATTTTACAGAGATCCTAAATAACAAGAGGACTGCACACTTCCATCAAAAAACCTGTATTTTCTTCAGGCACATTCTGTCTTCATTAAATACGCTCTCCACTTGCTATTTCAAGATCTCTTTAGCCATTTTTATGTTTATCAGAAATTTTCATATTCAATACCCATTTCTACAGTCTAATAAGTTCCATTTTCCCATTTGAACTTTTTTTAAATTCTTAGCTATAAATCCTAGTTTATCTATTCCAGATGCATGTTTCCTTTGTTCTCCCTGACATTTGCATGGTCCCTGAAAATACTTTCAATTACAAATTTTAATTAATATGCTGTTTGTCCTCCTCATCCAAGTCATTCATTTTATTGAATTCTTCCATTATTTTCTGCAGGTTCACTCAAGTTAGTTCACCCACACATCACTCCTCTCACATAAAAGAAAAACAGAAGGAAATAAAATGTATCTGTTACACTATTTGTGTTAAAATACAAAGGTGGATATATACAAAATGTATGTACATAGGGGATATACTATTGCAGTAAGGGGTCTGTCTAAATCTCTTGCACTAAGAATTTTGCAATTCCAATTACAAAGTTTTGTTTTGTTTGCAATGGAATCTGGTATAACTAGGCATTTTAAAGACTTTTGCCCTAAACAATATTATTATTTCCAAGAAAAAGTATCATCCCTTGAATATGGTTTTGCTACAGTGTTTTTACACAGGGAACTCTGAATGTGTCTGCTCAAATAATGCAAAGTTCATTGATCTTGACATTTCTATCCATGACAGTATTATTCATCATATGTATAAACTTATCCTGGCTGATACCTGTGGTTTATCAATAGTCAAACACACTAACGACTAGCTAAAAGTAGTTACAATGCTTACCTTGGTGAGGTGAATGACTCCTTTTGATGTAACAGAGCAGCCCATAAAACCAACATATTGCAGCTCAGGACAATGTTCAGCAAAAGCCTTCACTGACCTATCTGTCACCTGCAGAAAAAGATATACAGGTAATGTTGAATAGGTGATATGAGCATATACTTAATACAGTCTAACCAGATTCTCTGTAATATTGGCAAGCTGCTCATTAATACTTTTATTATTATTATCACTAATATTATTTATTTCAAGAGTTTGAGAGAAAACATCAGGTATCCACACACCTCTATACATGTGCATGAAAAGGAAGGAAAAAGATCATCTTTGGCAAAGGGGATCATCTTCTTGGGCGAGGAGAAGAAATGAAAGAAAAGAGAGAATGATGTCCACAAATTCAAATATTATTATCCTGTTTAACTGCCAATAAACCAAGAGACCATTTGTTATGGGTTTGTGTGGTTTCCTTGGTGGCAGGGGAGGGGGGCTGCAGAGGCGGCCCCTTTAAGAAGTTGCTGGAAGAATTCGCTGCCCCAAAATGTCGGACGCGCACGCCAAAATGTCGGACCCGCCTCTAGGCGGGGAGTGACGGAGGTAACGCCTCTGGGAAAACATATTTAAGAAGGGGAACCGGTAGTGTGGGGGTGGGAAAAACCTGAGAGGAACATCGCTGCCAATACTGGAATCATGGAAATGGAGGAGGCGCCTGAGGAGGCTGATGGCCCTGCAGCCCATGGGGGTGAACGGTGGAGCGGAGGCTCCCGAAGGTGGCCGTAACCCCATGGTAAAAACTGCGCTGAAGCAGTGTGAGACGGGAGAGCAGCCCGCGGAAAGGACCCGCGCCAGGGGAGTTCGGGAAGAATTGAAGCCCGCGGAAAGGATCCGCACCAGGGAAGTTTGTGAGGAACTGCAGCCCGCGGAAAGGAACCACGTTGGAGCAGGGAACGAGAGAGGAATCTTCCCCCCTGAGGAAAGAAGCGGCAACGACGATGTGTGGCGAGCTGACTCAACCCCCATCCCCGATTGCCCTGCGCCGCCGGGGGGAGGAGGTAGAAAGCACCGGGAATGGAGCTGAGCCGGGAAGGCGGGAGGGGTGGGGGGAGGTTGTTCTGATGTTTAGTTTCCCTTCCTAATACCCTTGTGTTTTGTTTTGATTTGTAGTAAATTAAATTGATTTTGTTTTTTTCCCAAGTTGAGCCTGTCTTTTGCCCGTGACCATAAGTGGGGAATGATCCCTCCCAGTCCTTGTCTCGACCCACAAGCCTGCCTTTGTATTTTCTCCTCATCCCAACGTGGCCAGGCGAGGGGGTGGGGGGTGACCGAGCGGCTTCGTGGTGCTTTGTTACCGACTGAGCTGACCTGAAACCACGACACCATTCTATCCACTATTCTCATAAACTATATACAGATATGAAAACACTAACAAATTTATGTTACTGCCATCCTGCAGATGCATGCTACACCCATCATTAACTACACAGAATTTGAATTGTGGGGTATCTTAAGTTTATACTCCTTTTCTAAGCATTTTTACTAAAACAAAGCAATGGATGATTTTAACTTAAATATAATATTACATATGTTCCCCACACCAGACTTGTATTTCACGGTAATATACCATTGTGTCAGTTATCAGTTGAATGGAGATGTCATTTAGTTTATTATTGTGATTTATTTATTTCTACAACTGTTTTTTCCTTATAATTAAGTTTTTCTAATAAAATTTAATAATTACAAAACACAATCCATTGCATAAATGCAATGCTTTGTAGGTAGACTAAATAGTCAAAAAGAACAACATTTTGTGAACTTTGTGAAGAATATAATATTCACATGGGTACAGTTAAGACACCTGCATATCTTCCTTTACACAAGTTTTCGGTTTTTTTCCTGAGAAGTATATATTCCCAGTACAAGTGACAGTAATGAAAAACTCTGTACTGATTTTGGGACAAAACCTGTATTTGCCAGCCAAACTGCCCAGGAACATCCAAGTCTGGAATCGTAAATCCTGAATGCCAAGGACATTCTAGGTTTATATGGATGTCTTGTTGTTACCACAGAACTCAGAAGAAAAACAAGTTTTGAAATATCCAGTCCAAAACTGAGCCTCAGGTGAACACATACATAGGAATGTTATTCCTGATGTGCTATGGATCACCTTTATCCACAGTTCCAACTTGCCTAACATGTCACTTAACTGCACACTGGCAGCATATGGTGATCTTGGTGAAGACTGGCAAAATATTTCTGAAAAGATACCCCAGAGATAAGGGAGGCCAACAAGATTATAGGTACAGCAACACATATAAGCTGTATTGGTTTGAGGTTACTGAATATGGTTATAGGTCTAATGCAGCTTTCTCAAAGCAACAATTTCTCGGTAAGCAAAAATTTTTATTGTTGCACACCTGCCAAATAAAAGGCAAGCCTTTTGGGATTGTGTATTTCGAAGCCAATTAATCTGAAAACTGGCCAGAAGGAAGGGGAAGAGGGTCAGCTAACAGACTCAATCACAAATTAGGTAGGGATCATGTCGTATCTGCATAGACACATGTCTCAGGTCTGCCTACTTGAACAAAAAAAACCCAGGGTAGTAAGAAATTTCTTCTTTGATTTTGATCTGACACGATCTTACAGTTTTATTATTGCACACTGCTCTCAGCTGAGCACAGCCACGCCAACTATTTGGGAATTTTAAGAAATTAACTACTAAAAAACTTTGACAAATACTATCAGAAGTCAAAGACTTAAAGATTTGCAATATTTAGCATTCAACCAGCACCACAGTAGGGGGGGGAAAAAAAAAAGTTTATCTCCTCTGTAGAAGATCAGCTGAACCCTCTGTTTCACCTAACGATCTAAGAGAAGGACCTTGATACCATCTCACCCTCCTCTCTCTACAGAGGATTACAGCATGATTCCCTGTTGCAGATAGGTTTGCCCTAGCTAGCAAGAAAACGTGGTAACGAAAAATCAACAGCATAAATCCAAACAGCACAAATTCATTACAGAGCTTAAAACTTAAAAAACCAAATAATTTCTTACACATAGGTAACATTTGGGTGCATGAAGACTTTAAAAAGAATGATGCGTTGAATGCAAATAATAAAATTACTCTGTGTCAAAACATCTTCTGTTCATACTACAGAATTTTCTGCATTCTAAACAAAATTGTGAAAAAATACTTTTGGTAAAAGTTAATAACAGTAGATTATGACAATATATAGTAAATAATTTCTAGATTAGCAGTGAACCTTTTCAGTGCTCATTAGATATGCAGCATCTATCTAGTAAAAAAAAAAAAAGAAAAAAAGATTCTTCATTACCTCTGTATGCCATGCAAACCTCACGATTTTCCAGGTAATGCGTCAAAAGTAGCGTGACATTACCTGAATATGTTTTACAATTACTGTGGTAGAAATCACCACATTACACAAGGATTTTGCTACTGCAAACAGCAATTTCTGTTCTTAAATCCTGATTTATAAATAAAATAGCAATGCATTGAACCTGTTGCTGTCTTTAAACTCAGTTCAGTAACAGATCCAGTCCTTTGCTGTCAGCCAACAAAAATCCACCACCTGCAGAAGCTGATTTCAAGTTTTATTGGGAAACACTGTAAAAATTTTCTCAATCAGCACTGTAATCTCACAGTCAGCATTCTTTACTATACCAGTCTCTAGGAATATATTACTTCTTTTTCAGACCCTACATCATTTATAGCAATTGACATTTTAATAACATGATTCCCAATCAGACAGCCTATAATGAAGGCCACTTGATATTGTTCGGTTAGCTATTCTGAACATATGACTACACACTCCTGTGATTGATTGAGTTAGGAAGGAAAATATACACATATATTTCTATATACACATATACAAACACACACTAGCAATTCCACAAGAATGGCTTCTCATAAAATGAATACAAGATAACTATGTATAGAAATATCAGATCAAAACACCTGTAAACTAAGTATCTGATAAATGTGTAAAAAATAAAATTTATATTAGGTCTTTTTGTCTCCTTTTTGCATGGGTGAGGGTGAAAGAAGAGAAGTAGGAATTTGGAATTTAGTTTTAAACATATATGTAACATTATAGTCAAGTAAAATTACCCAGTTTTCAATTAGAATAATTGATAACTGAATCCTACCTGTCCTTATTCACATATGGCTCAAAAAAACATAAAAACAAAATGTCTGTATGCAGAAGTATTATTTTTCCTTAGACCTATTTGTATAAGGGAGAAAACAAGTAGGAAGGTGTCGGACAGATCTGAAAGAGAAGAAACAAAGCTAAATTTAAAGCTCAAGTAAGTTTCTAAGACTAAAAACAACTATTCTGCTTAATTAGACCTTCTTCTATTTTATCACCTGCAGTGTCTAGCACAGATAGCTTTTATACATACTTGAACTTTTATATTGAAACTCAAACATGCAAGCCAGCTTACTATTTCTACTATAAATAGGTGCCAGAAAAAGTAACCTCTTTTATTGCAGGAATGTGTTTTATGCTCCCAAGAGATGGCCTGTTCTGCAGAATGAAAGAAAGGTAAGTGACTGATGAAAAAAACTGTATGGAAAATTAGCAATAGCAGGTATGCAATGATTATGCAATCTTAACACTGTCTCTTTGTAATGCAATATGTAACTCTGTTACATTTTCCTCAAAGGCCTCTTCACCACTCAGGAGATGGAACAGGTACCCAAAACGTGTATTATAAATACGGCTTCTGCAAACTAACAAATATTTTGAAGTATAAACAACTGACATTCAGACATACTACACAAACAGATTAGACTAGCATTATCTAAAAAAAGATTACCATAGAAAAATATACCACAGTTCTACAGAAATGACCCTTGTCAACAAAGATACAGAAATTCACACCCAACTATTTTATAGATCACAGTACTCTTCTTGCAAGAATCTTTAATAATTGGATTGTCTAGTCGACCTTCATTGACTTTTATTCATCCTGACTTCCTTGACGTTAGTCTTGCTTTGAAAAAGTATTACAGGATGATGACGACAGATTTATAAGTTATGCACTAAAGCATTGTGAATGGAAAATACGCTGGTCTGGAACTAATGGTACAGATTTTGCTCCTATTAAAAAGATCTATGATAAGTGAGATATGGTTTAATCATTTTCTTTTTATGTATTGCAGCCTATTATATATGAATTCCAGTTCTGTATTGTTTTACCGAAATTAAATATTTTTACTATTCTGAATTAGATTCTATAATTATTAGTTTATTTTACATTCTATTCAGTAATTGAAGGAGCAAAAAGGAACAGCTCTGAAGCAAAGATGATAATTCAAAAAGAAAGTCTGATATACAACAATACAAGCCACAAATTCCAACTAAAAAGCCTTGCAATTAATAACTTATAGAAGCTCAAACAGAAATAAATGAAAAAGAGATAGGAACATAAAAAGTAACTGGCATAGGACGAGCACCATGTTCTACCATGTTCTCTGACTTAAACAGGTGCACTGCAATGTAAGTAGAACTTAATGTCCAATTTTTCCCATATAAAAAACATAAATAAACGTTTGCAAAATATGTAAAATATTTCTCAGAAGACAGACACCTAGCAGGATAAACTCTGCCAGAGTAAAATATGTTTTCATGTAAGTAGAGAGTCAGTCTGCCTTGAACGTAACATGTTAAGTATCCACTGTGAAAGTCAGCACTAATGGTAGAAGAAACCCCCTTTCTATCAATTCCTTACTCCATAAATCTTGTTGGTCAGACACTAGCAGAGGAACAAGAGAAGGAACAGGGAGGACTTACTAAAATTCAGGTTTTTGTTTGAAAAGACATAGGTTTGAAAAAAGCTCACCTGCTACTTCAGTCCTAAAACTCGTCATTATCTGTCTTGTCATTATCTGCCTTACCTGTGTCATTATATACTACAGACTAAGGGCCACATATAACCCACTCAGAAATCTGCCCTGCATGAAGCATGTGGCCAAGCCCTCCATTACTGTGTTTTATATCACATACTCAAACAATGTGCATCCTCCCTGGTCTGTCTTCCCTGAAATCCTTGCATGCCATAACTAACCATAGTGTGCAGTTAGGCTAACCTCAGGCATAACTTTGTTTTACTCCTTTTTACCAAAACTCCTGAAATGCATTAATTTCACAAGATACAGGCAAATCACACAAAGACAAGGAATTTATCATGGACTAAATCAGCTCATCAGCTTATAGGTGAGCTCAATTACATCCACAAGGATGCAATACATACACAAAGAAAGAGAAATAAAGCAACAAGATTGCTCATATACAGAAATAACTGTATCCACTGCAAACAAAGGCAGCCATGCTACCACTGTTCTATCAGCAGAAAAGACACTAAGTATCATTAGCCAGGCTACCACTATTCTATCAGCAGAAGAGACACTAAATATCATTAAATAATTTTTTTTTTTAAATAATTAAAAAAAAAATCACAGCAATGAAATACTTTTGAGAGGAACTGCCTGACTACAGGTGTGTGTTTACATAGGTTCTTCCTGCTTAGCTTAAAATTTGCATTGCTATCTCTATACTAAAGCACTTGCCACGATGCAACATAAAAGTTGAATTTATTGCACATAGTCAAAGGGTAAAAATGGAAATAAAGGCTAGCCATTACAAAGAATTATGCTCAGATGATCCCTCTTTGCCACACAGACAAAGATGACATTCTCTCTTTTGACTAACACTTTTAAAATTACTTTTTAACAGAGGGTCAAATAGAGATCACAATATTACACTAGAACTTAAGTACTAGTAAATTTACACTATTAAACTAAAACACACACTTACAAACATTTAAGATTACATATACTTTTCTAGTCCAATAAGTAAGAAATTACAAGCAAATTGTTTTCATTTAACCACTTCTGAATGCAAATACAAATTCAATTTCGTTATTAAATTCATTTCTACAGGAGGCTGCAATTCTCAAAAGTATTTACTTACATGTTTAATCCCAAGGTTCTACCAAACATGCCAGGGCGATCACTAGCATCAACTCCTATCCTTACTTTATGAATACAATTTATTAGAAATAGATTATACTATTTGATTGACCATGAATATAAAACCAACTAATTTTAAATTAAATGGGAATATTGCACAAACATATCTTGCAAACACACACAAATCATCATAAAGGGCTCTTTTGCTCTTCCCTCCCCAGAATTAAAAGGGCAGAAAAGGTGAAAAATGAAGTTTATATTTAAAAGATTTATTTCAAACTGAAACTGGAAAAGACTTTCCCTATTCAATAGTAACGATACATTGTCTGCTTTCCACAAGCATCAACCTAAATGGTATTTGTCATAAAAGCTGTGACAAAGTAATTATTATTGGCAAGGACGCATTTAATTCATGACCACATATTGCAGTTACTGACGGTAAGGCACAGATAATCTGGCATCATGCTCACGTTTTCAGGACACCCAAATTTACATTAGTGAAGAGCAGCAATGCAAGGCTCATCTTACATAGTTTGCCCCATGGCAGTTAGTTATTTCTTCATGTTCAGTAACATATATGGATAAATGTAACCATTTGCTTAATCACAAAAGAAATTCAACAACTGTCAAGCTTTAACTTGCAGTAGTAAGGGAAGATTTAAGAGTACTTCCAATTTCTATGAGCACCTGTTTTGGGTTTGTGTGGCAGGGTTTTGGTAGCAGGGCAGGGGCTACAGGGACGGCTCCTGTGAGAAGCTGCTGAAAACTTCCCCAGCTCCAAGTCAGACCCACCTCTGGCCAAGACCTACCCAATCAATGATAGTGGTAGCTGATTGCAGTGGAAGGGGGTGGAAGGGTGAAGTAGGGTGTGAGAGGAACCCCTCTGCAGATACCGAGGTCAGTGAAGAAGGAGGGGGAGGAGGGGCGCCTGAGGAGGCTGCTGGCCCTGCAGCTCATGGTGAGTCGGCAGGCTGTCCCCCTGCAGCCCATGGGGGTGAGCGGGGGAGCAGATGCCCACCTGCAGCCCATGGAGGACCCCACGCTGGAACAGTCAGATGCCTCAGAAGATGGCTGTGACTCCATGGGAAAGCCCATGCTGGAGCAGTCTGTTCCCAAAGGACTGCAGCCCACAGAAGTGACCCATGCTGGAGCAGTTGGTGAGGAACTGCAGCCTGTGGGAAGGACTCACATTGGAAAAGTTCATGGAGGACTGTCTCTCATGGGAGGGACGCCACGCTGAGCAGGGGAAGAGTGAGGAGCCCCTTCTACCCCTGAGAAGGAGCGGCAGAGAATGTGTGACGGACTACAACCCCCATTCCCCGTCCCCCTGCGCTGCTTAACAGAGGGAGGAGGTGGAAAAAAATCCAGAGTGGTGTTGGGTCAGGACGAAGGGAAGGGTGGGGGGAAGTTGCTTTGAGATTTGGTTTTACTTCTCATTATCCTTGTTTTGATTGGATTGGTAGTAAATTAAATTGGTTTTGTTTCTTCTCCAAGTTGAGCCTGTGTTTTGCGCATGACCGTAATTGGTGAATGATCCCTCCTTGTCTTTGTCTCAACCCGCGAGTACTACTTTATACTTTCTCCTCCCCATCCCACCAGCTGACCTTATCAACTACATTCTGGTAACATCAACTACCTTAAAATACCATAAGTATAAAAAAAAAAACAAAAAACAAAAAAACAACACAAACCATTTCACAGTATGCTTAGTTGAATACTCAGCTTAAGGGAATCCTAATTATAACAGGTATTCTTTTAGAATGCATATAGATTTAACATTTTTCCCTCATTTTTAGAGGATTGAACAAATGGCTATAAAGAACAGTGTTCCTGGTTTAGGTTGATAATAGTGCAAGCCTATACAAGTTCTTCCTAATTCGTCTAACATTTTTAGGTACAGAACTCTAAGTAGCTCAGTTAAGGGCAGGACAAAGCACTCCTTCCATTTCTGTGGCACACAGTATCATTACTTAGTCTTACTCTCTTCTTGTTACTGATGATACAGGCATCGAAACAGATTACTTCCTATTCTTATTTTGACCACTTTTATCCCCTGAATTAATACATACTAAACAAAACAACACAGCTGGAACATACTAAGCTTGAAATAATAAAGAAATATAGACAACCACTATCTTCAAACTGGTTTAAATGTCTGTGTTAGAAAACAAATCTCAATTCTCAATATAAATTATCTGTGATTCCCATTAACTCACTATTTAATAAAGTACTGTTTGAACGTACTTATATTGAACACTGCTATCAGCACACCCTAATTTGTTTCTTGTAAAATGCACATAAAACTGCAAAACCAATTCTTCAGCTTATAAATTACTGCCCTTGTACCAGAACACAAATTTTATTATCAAAATGTGTTTACTCTGGATTGGCAAAACACTGACTCCAAAACAAAACTCTGTATCTTTCATCAAACAGCATGTATACATAACATAACCATTCAAATTTCAGAAAAATTTAAAAAATTATATACTTATTTGCAGATAGTGCCACTGTGTTACAAATAATGTAGTGAGAACCACACATCTGGAATACCATATATTCACAAAAAGTTATGGGAAACCTAAACACTGCTCAGCATATTTTTTAAACAGAAGAATGCACAATATTTCCTAAAAAATTAAAAATAATATCCTATCTTTTTTTATTCATAAAACTGCAAAAAGACTGACGTGTCCACATGCTAAGAAATACATATCAAGCATTTTCATTTAGTATCATTCTGAATCCAAAGGAAAAAAAGCATTTCCATGTAACTACAAAATAGGTCCATGGTTTGTTTTTCTAGCCACTTAATTTTTCCTCCTTGTGTAAGGACTGTATGAATCAAATATTCATCCTTTCTGTGACAGAAGAAGACTTTGCATTATGTCCCCTTTTCATGCCCCCACAGCTATACAAGTGTATTTCCTACTCTGTATTATGAGTAGAAAAACAAAAACACAGTTTATTCAACAGCTTTATCATTCACCCTAACTGAATAGATCTCATTCCCATTTAAAAATCTTTTTGTAAAGAAATTAACTTTTATTTTCATTTCACCTATGTAATCTGATCTTACACATTGCTATTAAAAATATGTACTGTGGCACATTTATCTGTTTACCACACCTTCAAGGCTTCAAAAGGGCTGGAAGACTATTTTACAGTACACATTCACGTAATAACTGCTTTATGTTCATACTCTCTTCCCCTCTAAAATGGACACAGACGAGCATTTTTAATGTTCAGACATACACGAGGCCTTGTTCACACACAATCCGTCAGCTACTTAGGTCAGTGAGCCTGCAAACTATTGAAGGCTGTTAGTCTACTTCCTTTTGCCCTATTTGAAGAACATTGTCATTTTTACCCCGAAACATTAACTGTTTCATTTTGTTCATCACTCTGGTTACCTTCTGAAGACCTCTTAACTGCCCAAAGAAACCCTTTCAGTGTTCTTGGTCAAGAATCTGACAAATCCACATTCCTTTCATTAAAAGCATCATCATGATTGTAACATAAGCTTGCTCTGTTGTCAGATCATTGTCATCGGCAAAACTAATCCATTATTCCTTCCATATTTTTATTTCAGGTAAGAAACTTAAATACCAACTGAGGCAACACTCTCACTGCTATCACACAATACCAACTCAGAAATAGTTGTTTCTGACAGATTTTCACATATGAAAGCTGTTGTACATTAATAAAGCAACAGAGCAGTATGAACGTACTGTAAGTCTGTCATGGTTTCGGTTTCAGCCCAGCTGGTAACAAAGCACCACGCAGACGCTTGCTCACTTCCCACCCCCTCCACTGGCCATGGTGGGATGAGGAGAAAACACAAAAGGCAGGCTCCTGGGTCAAGACAAGGACTGGGAGGGATCACTCCCCACTTATGGTCACGGGCAAAAGGCAGGCTCAACTTGGGGAAGAAACAAAATCAATTTAATTTACTACTAATCAAATCAAAACAAGGATAATGAGAGGTAAAAACAAATCTCAGAACACCTTCCCCCCACCCCTCCTGCCTTCCCAGCTCAACTCCACTCCCGGTTCTTTGTACTTCCTCCCCCCAGCAGCACTGGGGAAGAGGGGATGGGGGGATTAGGGTCACCTTCCCACACATTCTCTCTGCCTCTCCTTCCTCCTCAGGGGGAGGATTCTTCACTCGTCCCCTGCTCCACCGTGGGGACCCTCCCACAGGAGCCAGTCCTTCACCAACTTCTCCAACATGGGTCCTTTCCGCGGGCTTCAGTTCTTCCCGAACTTCCCTGGCGCGGGTCCTTTCCGCGGGCTGCTCTCCAGTCACATGCTGCTTCAGCGCGGTTTTTACCATGGAGTCACAGC
>VYZV01013892.1:39729-55178 GCA_013401275.1 Pandion haliaetus | reverse complement strand
CTTGTATTTAGCTGTTGACCCCCCCCCCCGTCCCAAAAAAAAAAAAAAAAAAAAACAGAAAACAAAACAAAACCCACGCCACACAAACCCATAACAGTCTCCTACCAAAACTTACCATATGCATCGTTATGGTATGCTATAGGGATAAGTATTTGCCAGATTCTTCTCTATGTCTGAAGAAGTTTCCTCAGTGAAACAAATTAACAAACTGAAGAAAGCCAAAACACTGATAAAGAGAGTGATATATGTAATCAAAACCCCAAACCACGCACATCTTGCCAGCACATAAGCATATTCCTGTTATGCAATGCAATCAACAATACTGCCTTCTTACACCCACATAGCATTAACATACATGACAGTGGTAACACAGGCATTGTAACCTAAGACTAATATGCAAAGACAGCAAATATCTGGTATTTACTCGTATCTACAAAATCATCTAGAAATCTTACAGGGAAAAATAGGATGTAACCCTTGGTAACACATGTTTATTTTAAGAGTTAGTGTACACGAATGAAAAGGTAGTGTTTTAAAACAATGTGAACACATTAGCTTAAAAAAATAGACAAAACATTTACTACAACTAGAAAATTACACAGTTATTTTTCAAATCTTTTCTTCGAGTTTCAAATACCAAGAAATTTTAGTGAGCAGGGCAACTCTTGCAGCAGTTGAAAATTCTATACCATAAAAACCACTAAAGAAATAATAGCATTTGCAGCTGTTTTTCATGCAACTAACCTTGTTTTTTAAAGTTAAATCTACTCATACTAGCCATACATAAAACCACACAACTGAAATACAGTACAACACCATGAAGCTGGTATCATCAGCTGTAATACATACATAAGGCTGCCACCAGCAAATACCTAAAGATTGCCACTGCCGAAACTGAAAGTGGGCACAAATATCAAAACCTTTCTTGCAACCTCCCTTCAAGACATTTCCATCCTATGGCCTTACATACACACTATTTACAGATTCAACACCTCCTCTTCTTTCACAAGCACAGAAAGACAAGAATTCCCAAAATTTTCCAATATAGGTCACAGGTGCATGAGTTTTGTCTGCCCAATCCACCAAAATAAATTTCATCCAGGGAACTGTTCAATTCTGATTATGTGGATTCTATTCAAAGCATATGCTCACCATATGTTACAAATAATGGGATAAATACATGTGTGAATGGGGGGGGAAAGGAAAAAGTCTTATGTTGCAAATTATGCTCTTCAACATGAACAATAGGCTCCTTAACTGGTGAAAGGTCTCCCGTGTTACATATGAAACAAGAGAAGAAATAAAATAAGAGAATTTCCTACATATTGCAATAAATACAAGTTCACACAAAGACAGCAGAAGAACTATGATTACAACGGCATAGGTCAAAAAGTAATTTCATAATTCAGTGGTTTTTCCTCTTCTATACTTCTATAGCTTTACTCCACAAGGAGAAAAGGGACAAGGGGTTTTACTGAAAAATATTAAATGACTCTGTATGTAGTATCTAAAAAACAACATTCTGTAGTAAAGCTGACAAAAAAATACAAATCATTAATGGACACTACCATTCACTGCGATACCACAAGAGCATCTTAAAATAGTTACATCTCATTTAAACAAATTTACATATTAGCCTTCTCTGGTAACACACTTATACAATATATGCCACTATGTTTAAAACAAACAAGAAAACAACACACAGGATGTTACTCAAATTTCAGATACAAACAAAGTTACTGGCTGAATTTATTTTAATGCATCTCTTGCGGGGGACAGAGAACTTTAAAATTTTAACCAGCCTTGCAGATTTCCTTCTGATATTGTAAGGTGTTAAAATGAAATTACATTCTCTCTATAACAAGTCCTTCTAAAAAGAAAAAAAGATGAAATGTGTGTGCATGAAAAAAAGGGTTTTGTAATATCAGTTAATGGACATGGCATTACATCTTCATTACTAGCTAACAGACAGGGTATTAGGTATCCAGTAGTAATGCTTATTCATGCCGCTCAATCTGCATATTGGGAGTCTTCAAGTTGCATTAATGAAAAATCTAGAACATTCCATGCTATTCTAGCCTACAAAAAACAGGTAAAGCCAGAATCCAAATCCTAACTGGAGCAGACATTTTCTCAAAGCACCTGTATTCAGAATCACAAGTTCAGATGAACTCATGAAATGTAGCATGAGCTTACCATCAGCGAAAGTGATACACATTGCATAGAAATTGAAATGGTTTTGGTTTGATTTATAAATGATCTTCACACAACAGCACTACCATTAAAAAGAAGCAGTTGATTATTAGAAGCAATAGGAAGAGTTTTTTTCTTTTTAATTTTTTTCCATAGTGAACTACATGCATTACAGCGAATTTAATTTAAAATAAACCACTCTTACAGCAGTCTAATCAAGTAGTACACCAACCGACATATTCTACCAATCTGAAGCAGAACAGCTTTAAATCATGAAGTAGTTAAAATCTTGAAATGCATCAGACATTATGCGAAGACTAACAGAAAGAGGATGTGATTTAATATAGTTCTCTAAGTTTTGCACTAGTATGAAATATGTTTGTTCTCACGCTTTCTGATCTACAATCAGTGAACATATGGTCTGCTCAAGAGAGACACTAGCGTAACAGGCTGGACATCATAATTCTCTTAACAGCAGCTTTAAAGCCCTGTCTCTACATTTACGAATTGGTACAGAGTTCTCCAAGAAATTTTATTTTAAGAAGTAAACATGCTACACCCTGTGAGAGTTATTACTTGAATGATACCGGCCTACAATGAAAAGCTGCAGGAAAATTAGTCATTGAAATGGTAATCTTCAGCATTCACAACTGTGATTGACTACTTCATTACAATCACAGTTTGATATCAGCATTAACTTGTAGGAGCGACCTCCAAACATAGTGACATTAAAAAAAAATTAAAACAGCAAAAATAGAGCTTTAATATGCATATACAGAAGCACTCAGACTGAAAAAACAGTTTGGTTCAAAAAAGTGAAAAAAAAATGTATCACATCGGATATATATACACATTCTTGCATACACTTCAGTGGAAACCTAATTTATAGATCTTTTAGCAATCACCTCTAGCAGATTAAAAAAACCTCTTAAGTGAAAGTTTTGCACATTCTATGCTTTATTCCTTATACATCTTTCTTTGTTCAGCTACAAATAATACACTAATATAGCTTGTGACAAAAATTGAAAATATTAAAATAGAAACTGAGCTGTATTTTTTTAATGTTTGCACTAAAAAAACCAAACAAAAAACCAAACTAAATTAAAAAAATCCTAAAACTTTTGCTTTGTCCTAATCACAACAGCAAGGAAAACCAATTACTTCCAAAAATCATTAAAGAAAAGGTGTCTATAGCTAGTAACAAATAATCTACCCAAATTCTTCATAACAGACTTGTTTCTTTGAGTTGATTTTTTATTTTTTTACGCAGATCTTTGCACCAAGTAGTTTGTCAAAACACAAAAATGGGGGGATTTTTTGTTTTGCCTTATTTCTCCTAATATTTAAAGCAGTCTTGATCTTTTCCTTTCCGAAAGCTGAACAAACAAGGAAGTCATTGGTGTTACTTGGTAAGAAAACCATATACACAGCACTCTACCTGGCTGGTATCATTTACATCACTAATTTTCATCTATCAGAGTTAAGTCTGAAGAGGCTGTCTGGATGCAGATTACAAAAGAAACTAAGAATATGTAACAATAAGCACACATAAAACATAGTCAGGGAGGCACTTAAACATATTGATAGCCATTTGCCTTTTTGTCATCTGGATTAAACAATTTTACATTTCCAAGGCCAAAGACTAAAATAGGAAGACAAATCACCTCATAAGGGCTCTCACTGACACAGTAGAAAGTGAAGGACTGGGTATCTACAGTTCCATGAGAAGCACGCATATATAGAAACTAGAAATTAAGGATGTTTTTCTCTGTCATCATATCAAGGCAGAACTTGAAAAAAGCCCAGAAAATTGTGACTGAGACAGTACAAAAGGTATCAGAAGCAAATAAGTGATATGATGTAAAGATTAAAAAAATCAAATCTAACTCATGTTTACATTCACAAGTAGTCTAAAGGCATATGAAAGACCTGTTCAGATTATTTCAAACTATCACTACACACATCTTGCTGATGAGAAATGCAAGGGAGACGGCTATATTAGTTATGATTGGAAGCAGACTACAATCCTGATTAAGCCTAGTGCAGAACCAGACCTCCATGCAGAGGCCGAAACAGAAGAACCTGTCATCACATGGATCCACAACCTGATGGCTGACAGGCTTGTGTGAAGCCCTGCGTACTGTGTGATAATGGCAGGACCAGCACAAGAGGGTGCTGAAGTTCAGCCATTCAGTTTTAAAAGGAGAAAAGAAAAAGAAAAACCTGCTTGCTCTTCCCAGAGTTCATCACATTCAGAAAACAGAGATCACAACTGTGGCTAGTCTCTAGGCCATCATAAAGAAGGAAAAAGGAAAAAAAACAAAACAAAAGTAAGAAACCAGCAAGCAGGAAAAAAGAAAAAAAAATTTGACAGTTTACCTTTACTTAAATCACTAAGTCAGTATGTCTTGGTTTAACCGTGGTGGGCAGCTAAGCACCACATAGCCACTCACTCACCCAGTGGGATGGGGGACATAATGAGAATAGTAAAAGTGAGAAAACTCCAGGGCTACGGCAGGGTGGGAGGGTGGGGAGAGAAAACAACAAAGGGGAAAAAAACAAACCAAGATAAAGAAATGATGCAAAAAAACCCAAAACAATTGCTCACAACCAACCAACTGATGCCCAGCCAGCCCCCAAGCAATGGTAGCCTGGCCAACCTCCTTTCTCGCCAGTTTTATTACTGAGCTCAACACCATATGGTCTGGAACATCCCTTTAGTCAGTTGGGGTCAGCTGTTGCAGCTGTGTCCCCCCCCAACTTCTTCTGCACCCCCAGCCTGCTCACTGGCAGGACAGTGTGTGAAGCAGAGAAGGCCCTGATGCTGTGTAAGCACTGCTCAGCAATAACTAAAACATCCCTGTGTTATCAGCGCTGCTTTCAGCCCAAAATCCGAAACATAGCCCCATGCAAGCTCCTATGAAGAAATTTAACTCTATCCCAGCCAAAAGCAGTACACAGTATTATCACAAATTCTCATTTTGGTTTAAGAAAGTCAAAGGTTTAAAAAAAACAAAAAACAAACCCCAATCAAACAAAACCCACATACCTTCAAACAAATAAACCCAGTTCTGAATAGACACATAAAACAACAGACATATCAAGTATTTTTTTCTAGTCAAGCTAGTCAACAAGATTTTTTTGAAAGAAATAACACTTTTTTTTTTTTCCTGACCCTTCTAATCTTTGCCAATGTAACACCCTTCACCTTTACCCCACCCTTTCCTATATTGGTAAATATGACCGTTACAAGCAGGAAAGTAATTTTTTTATGCCACAGCTGTAAAACAGGCTATATAAATCGATAAGGGAAGATGAGCCATTACTTTACTGAAAAACACACAAACTATTGCCAGCCTCCTAAATCTTGTGATGAATTCCTTCACAAATCAGCTGCAATTTTGTGAAAACAGCAAACTATACAATATCCAATGCTTTGCATAATCAATGCATCTTCAATATCTCCAGTTTCTGGCAAAGCAATCAATTAGGTCAGCTCTCAAGTAATCATCAGTACTGCTCAAGTACACTGTNAGGGATTGGAGCAAGACAGACAGACACAGCCAGAATGAAGTTCTCCCAGCCCACAGTATAAACAGAAGAACAATTATGTTATTTCTATTCCCAATGTACTATCTGGAAAGGTGTTAGAAATTTATTTTTGTTTCTTTTGTTTCTCTGTCCCCAACTCACTCTCCCATCCTCATACATCTGCAGAACCAGCTGAATATAAATGAGGGCTCAGGCCTCTTCAGGCTCTCTTGGCAATCCCCTTCTCCAGGAAAAAAGCGATGACCAGCTGGACAATCATAAAAATCATCTCCTACCTTGTTCCTTTATCCTTGGATAGTTGGACCCTCAGCTGTCTTGGTGTCATTACCTTAAAATGAGACTTGCAGAGCCAGTGTCTGGCTCTGCAGACTCATTAACTCAATTCCTCTTCTTTTGATTTCCTTAGTATAAATTATTCAAACAATCACCAGAAAAAAATTTAAGGAAAGAAAAAGGATGCAGAGGTAAATGAAAAATCTAAACCAGACATTCAGCTAAAGTAGGCTGTCAACTTAGCAACTGTATTTTTTTTACAACTGTTTGGGGGAGTTTTCTTGGATGAAGAAAATGCTGCAAGAACAATTTATATGAGTAATTCCCTTCACCGAATATCACAAAACAAGTTATTAAACTGAGGAAGGTAGAAATCAATATAAGAATTAAAAGACAGGAAAGAAACTGGCTAAGATGGATTTAGCAATTAACTGGATTGAAAGTAGAACAGTTGAGCTGGGTAGGGTGAACAGTTACAAGCAGAGTTCGTAAAATAACAGTCTTGAAATAGCTATTAAATAGTTTTTTGAAGAAGAATATGCAATTCCCAAAAAGCAGAATGAAATGAACTTTACTGGTGAGGTTGGGAATATAATCAACACAGATGAGAATAACACACCTATTCATGAAAAAAACAGAGTTTGAAGACTGGAGTAAAGCAAACAGGATGAAACTGAAGAGCATTACGTACAAAGTCACCAGAACTTCTGTTACAAACTCAGATCTTAGCAGCAAGAAATGCATCAGAGCACAAAACACTGGGTATACTGCCTGGTTAGAGATGCATACTACAAGCACCAATTAGATGCAGCCATGCAAAAGAAACTGCCCTATAATTTATCAGGTAAGGTTCTCCTAGGAGAGAGAAGAAACACAAATCTGCAGTAGAAGTATATAAACAAAGTTCTTTGCAATTCTGTTCACTCATATTTTCTACATACAAATGTAGAAAAGAGGTACCAAATCATAGAATGGAATGGAAGCAAATGAGACACTTCAGAAGAGCACAGAGTTCATTTAAAGATAAAGCCAGGATCTGATCTCTCACCTGAGATACACCAGGAGGTGAGAACATAAGGAGAAATGTCCTTAGCTAAGGACAATTATAACCACAAATCTTATGTGGAAAGACTGGTAACAAGAAGAAGACCATAATTCAAATAAAGTTTCAAATTTCACAGCATTTCAACTTCCCAGTATTAATAGTGTACACAATGTAACTATTTTTTTTGATCAAAACAGATATACTTCTGAACAGCCCTAAATCATGTGACTAGCTATGGTAGCAAGCAATGGGACTCCCTGACGCAATAGGTCTCTCTTCCATATGTTTCCATATTTTAACTAGTGTAAGGAATATAATCAGCCAAGTCTCACAGACTTTAGGAACTTCAAGATTTAACGAGAAATTCCAAGGAGTCTGGACTACTTGGCAGAATTCAGTATTACTACACAATAAAATTTTGGAGTAGTGTTGTAATCCAATAGCCATCCTGCTGAAACAGCAGTGTAATAGCCAGAGCATAAAAACTTAACTCAACCGTAGTCATGGCTGCCAGCAGATTTCTTAGTGGTTTTCACTCTTCTTTACTCTCCTCCATGACATAAAATGCCAAATAGTCCTCCAGTTCACGATGACAAACCCTTCAGAATGCACATGGGTTTCAAAGATAAAAGCAGAGTAAAAAAAAAAAAACAAAACCAAACTAAAACCAACACACCCGCCACGTTGGGCCTCTAACTCAGCAGAGTGACTATAGACATATATGTAAGTCAGTAACCAGCAGAAAAGAATTTTCAAAAATAAAAATGTATAGTTGGCAGTACCAAATTTCTTATGTCCCCAAAATGCATATGTGACAACATCAAAAGCCTACTGGGTAAATGTTTTCAAAGGAGTGCAGTAAGACTTTCCTTTCTGAAAGAAAACGACAACATCCTTGCTATGTATTGGAAAAATTACATTACGAAAAGAAGAATTTAATCTAATTTAATAAACCTTTTGTGTTTTCAATTGGGGGTTTTAATTTCATGAGATCTTACCTAAAGGATGCATGTTTGTTTCCAAGTGCTGCTAAGTCTGCTGGTAATCTTGTGAGAAATAGATTCCATAAGTGCCCTCTGCAAATATACTTAACACAAGGCCCATGGCATGTGCTTTACAGGGGTAAAGTCATTTAACAGGGACTGGAAAGACAGGAAGACTTAATACTTGACAGTGACTGTCACTAAAATGGCTGGTTTCCCCCAAAGTTAGAGCTGTTAGCCTGAAAACGTTCCCTACACAAATAGGGAAAAGCGACAGTCTGATTTTGCAGCTGTTTTTATTTCCTGTCTCATTGCTTCACCACACTGCAAGAACCCCAGGGAACTGGACATGCAGTTTATTCAAATCACTCTTGTTGCTGTAAGAATATGAAAACAATATCCCAGCTTCCCTATGAAATGACCTTGATGATCTGTATAACTTTTGTCAGAGACTAATAAAATTTGTAAAGATACTTGCTGATACGATTGATTGCATTCTTCACTGCTCCAGTTACCTCAAACTAAATTGCCTGTCATTATAATGATGACTTTTGTTAAGTACAGTTTCTTAATTTTATCCTCAGTCTTTCAACAGCTATCTCACAATAGATTGAAAGTGTTTATGGATCAATACTGGGCAAGAATAAAATAATGCATCCTAACAAGAAGTATTTTTAATCTTTCTGCTTATGGGGTGCTGTGACAGAGCATTAGCAGAGAACATAATTTCTAAGTAAAAGGAAAATAATATCCAAACCTAGTTTGCACATACCAGCACCACGAAGAGCCCGAGAATCCTACCAATTCTGAACAGTACCAGATGCTGTTGATTCATCGTTGTCCCAATGGGCAAAAACGAAAGCAAAAAAATTAACAAAGAAATTTTAATCAACACATATATTCCAGACATACCTGATCACAGATAGGCTGTCCTGCTGAGCTACTCAAGAACGCCTGACCTGTTTTTCCCCGACACCGAGTCCAGATGCATCGCATGATGCAACTATAACCAGAAAGGCTTTGAAAGGAGCCAGAAAAGATTCAGAGCATTTACTCATTTGGGCTCTAGGCATGATAAAAACGTCGGTATTACTTTCAGCCTCTGAGAACAGCACATCTTAATTCATATGGGAATCCAGTTAATCAGGTCATGCTGGCAGTGTACTTTGGGTTAGGGTACTTGGGAAGCAACTGTATCTCTGTACAAAAAATAAATCTTCTTCTGCATAAGATCAGGAAGCCTTCTCATTCACAGCCAGGTTCACGAATGTCACAGGTCCAAATGCTCTAAAAGGAGCTCTCCTCAGTAATTCACAAAGGCAAAGTTGAGAGAATTGCCAAGAAAGAGGAAATTTCTCTGCAGATCAACTTTGCTCATTACAAATTGTGCCAAAAGGGTGGCAGCCTCCAACAGGAACTTAGGTTTGGACAGGTTCAGGCACCAAATGAGAATTACTGATTAGTACCAGCTACAGACATTGCAAAAGATGGCACACTAAATTGTTACAAGCAAAACTGACTGTGGTGGGCTGACCTTGGGTGGCTGCCAGACATCTATCCAGCCACTCTCTCATGCCCTCTCCTCAACAGGATGGGGGGGGGGAAGATAAGATGGAAAAGCCCATGGGTCGAGTTACAGAGATCACTCACCAATTACTGTCACAGGATAAACAGACTCGACTCTTCCACCTCATCCTCTCCCTGAGAGGTGCAGGGGGATGGGGAATAGGGGTTGAGGTCAGTCTAACACCTCCTCTCTGCTATTCCTTCCTCCTTGCATTCTTCCCAAGCTCCAGTGTGGGATACAGTCCTTGATGAACTTCTCCAACATGGGTCTGTCCCAACAGGTGCAGTTCTTCAGGAACAGACTACTCCACCATGGGTCCCACATGGGCTGCAGTACCTGCTAGAAAACCTGCTCCTTTGTTGGCTCCCCTCCACAGGCCACAGCTCCAGAAGCCTCCTCTGGCCTATGCTCTCGATGGCTGCAGCTTCTGTCAGGGCATCTCCACAGGCTGCAGTATGGACGTGTGCTCCAGGGGAATCTCTCCTCTGGTGCCTGGAGCACCTCCTCCCTTCCTTCACTGACCTTGGTGTCTGCAGGGCTGCTGCTCTCGATTTTCCTCACTCCCCTCTCACACTCTGCTGTACAGTATTTTCTCCCCCTTTCTTAAATACACTTTCCCTGAGGCAGCTCCATCTTGGCTGCTGCCTCAGCCGTGCCCTGCAGTGGGTCAGTTGGAGCTGGCTGGAACTGGCTGTGTCTGGCACTGGGCAGCCCCAGCCTCTACTCACAGAGGCTGCCCTGCAGCCACCCCATTGCCAGCACCTCACCACAGACACCCATTACACAAACGAACAACAACAAAAAAAACTAGAAAAGGAGCCAGTAAACTGGTTGGGATTTGACTAGGTAGGAGCAAGGTAAAGGTATTATATAATGTATCCAAAGGTAGACTGGACTTAATAGTGACTACTTCTAAATTACAGCTTCTCAATGGACTCCAGGAAGTCAAGGTTCAAACCCATGCTTTGACACATACTTGTGGATTCTAATACACAAAAACATTTTATAGCAAACTTATATTTGTAGGCTCATACTGCTAAAAACAGTTAAATTACCTAGCTCTGATTTTCATTAGCCAACCTCCATGGTTTTTACTGAAAGTGCAGTATTATTCCATTATACAGACACAGATTCAACAGCTTCAGGTCACAGACCTGCTCTGAAGCAATGTCATGAAAGATTGCAAATACCTTCAGTCCTACTCCTTTGCTTTTACCACTGAAGCACTGCTTTAGCTTTAAACACCTCTCAGTTCAAAACACAGCACCCTATTCATTAGTGTTTTCAACTATAAACTGTAATTTCACATACTTCCATTAGGCTACTCTAAAGGTTAAAGCAGTATCTTCAGAAGTGCATTGGGTTCATGTGCTGGGGTTATGGTAGCAGGGGAGGGGCTGCAGAGGTGGCTCCTGTAGGAAGCTGCTGGAAGCTCCCGCAGCTCCAAGTCGGACCCGCCTCTGGCCCAGGCCGACCCCATCAGTGACGGTGGTAGTGCCTCTGGCAGAACAGATTTAAGAAGGGGAACCAGCAGTGTGTGGGGGTTGGAACGTGAGAGGAACCCCTCTGAAAATACCAAGGTCAGTGAAGAAGCAGGGGAAGAGGAGTGCCTGAGGAGGCTGATGGCTCTGCAGCCCGTGGTGAGACGGCAGGCTGTCCCCTTGCAGCCCATGGGGGTGAGCAGGGGAGCGGAGGCTCCCAAAGATGGCCGTGACTCCATGGGAAAGCCTGTGCTGGAGCAGGGTATGACTGAATATTGGCCCGTGGAAAGGACCCATGCCAGGGAAGTTCACGGAGGACTGTCTCCCATAGGAGGTACTCCACGCTGGTGATGGGGAAAAGTGAGGAGTCCTCCCCCGAGAAGGAAGGAGCAGCAAAGACAACGTGTGACGAATAGACTGCAACTCCATTCCCTGTCCCCCTGCACTACTTGGCAGGGGGAGGAGGTAGAGAAAATCCAGAGTGGAGTTGAGCCAGGAAGGAGGGAGGGGTGGGCAGAAGGTGTTCCAAGGTTTGGTCTTACTTCTCATTATCCTGTTTTGATTTGATTGGCAACAAATTAAATGGATTTGGGGTTTTTATTTCCCCAAGTAAAGTTTGGTTTTTTCCCCTGTGACCATAACTGGTGAGTGATCCCTCCCTGTCCTTGTCTCAACCCATGATCTTTTCGTTATATTTTCTCCTTCCCATTCCACTAGGGGGGGAGGAGTGATCGAGCAGCCACGTAATGCTTTGCTGCTGGCTTGGCTTAAACCACAAGAAGCTAAACTACAGAAGAAAGTGGAGTTACAGGCAAAACCATGAACACCCTCAGTATTAAAAACACCTGGTCTTTTAAGGTGGTAATAATTCTTCACTCACTTCTGAATAAACCATACCTCTCCCCCTTTAGCACTTCTGAATACCTGAGTGTGTGGAACTATATAAAGCATTGCAAAACTATATATAAAACTATTCATGTAACCTCAGCTTAAGAAACACTTTTGTGCTACTACATAACATCCAGACCTGTAAAAATATACTATATACACTACATTATAAAATACATCATATATATGCATTAGCCAAGGAATACACACATTTTCAGACAGGTCAGCACACAGTACAAGGGATGTTTCGCTTTGTGTTGATTTTACAAAGCAAAGTTCCTCAAAGGATCCCACTCTTTCTAATGTGATCACAATTTCAAGGAACCTGATGACTCCATTCATGCTATGCAGAATGGTGCTACAAAGAAATCCCAGCAGGCACATGGACTATAAAGCAGACAGTTCTCCTAAAATCTGTATCTAATTTGGTTATACAAAAGTAACACAGTGAAAGCACATTTACTACAAATATATCATTGCTGGTTTGCTCAACATTTTTTGAGGATCAAGCCACTTGCCTTTTGTGCATTTTGACCTAGTTGTGTTGCTTTATACAAACTTAAGTCATTATTTTTTCCCCCTCTATGTTTACACCTTCCAAGTGCTTGCAGATAACTGGTATGGCTAAAAATTTGAAGCTCAAAGGCACAAATTGTTAAACAATTAGTACTGCACTGACAGTAACTAAATAAGACCATACTGTGCTGTGCCTGCTAAAATTGTAACCAAATCGGTCAGAAAACTGACAATGATTTTCTGATTACTGGGATTCATCAACATCAGTGATAATTTTGAAGTCACTTAAAAAAAACCAAAAAAACGCTATTCTCCTCTTGTAATTAGATTTGAATGGATACCCAAATAGATGCCTTTGACAAAACCACAAGAAATCTTTCACTTCAGAAAGACATAGTGTTGTAAACAAATCAATCATATCTCCTTTCACTGCTTCAGATACAAGGTGGAAGAACACAGAACTCTTCTTACTTGCAAAACTTACACCAAAAGACATGATATAGCCTCAGGGAAGGACTGAACTACTTTCCCCTCATCATTAACCAACAGCAAGGAACTAGAAATACCATCCAAGCCTTCCAAGCCTTTCTCTGAAAAAAAGCATAATTTCTTCCCTTGTTCTTAAAAAACAGCTGGGAGAGTTTACAAGATAAGCTTAAAGGGATTTTCATCCAAAATGTTCACTAGTATATAATTTTCTTAGGCAACAGAAGAGTTGTTAGGCATCACAGATTTTTTAAGAGCTGAATTCAGGTAAACTTAATTTAGGGCCTCTTTTCAAATGTTAAATTGTTTCTGGGAAACAAAATGTTTTGTACCCAAAACACATATCCATGTTTTGTACTAACTTTTGTATGTATTCATATTTTGAAAACAAACTTCTCACATGTGAAAAATACAAACACCATGAAGAAGCAACATTTTTTTTGGTGGCACTGCTTCTTGCCTCCCCATCTACAGCCTTTGAATACTTAAAGGGGGCTTATAAGAAAGATGGGGATGGACATGTAGTAGGGCCTGTAGCAATAGGACAAGCGGTAATGGTTTTAAACTGAAAGAGGGTAGATTCAGATTAGAACTATAGAAGAAATTTTTTACGATGAGTGGGGTTAAACACTGGAACAGGTTGCCCAGAGAGGCTGTAGATACCCCATCCCTGGAAATACTCAAGATCAGGCTGGACAGGGTTCTGAGCAACCTGATCTAGTTGAAGATTTCGCTACTCATGGCAGGGGGGTTGGACTACATGACCTTTAAAGGTCCCTTTAAACCCAAATCATTCTATGATTCTATGATCTCCTCACAACAAAATGCCTGAATAGCTGATGCAACACTGTTGTCAAGTATTTTCCTAAACTGAAAAAGTATTAAGGTTATTAGTAAAGTTACTAATAAAGTGGGAAGCTTATTAATTAAGAAAACACACAACCCCTAAATGCCCTTAATAATTTCAGTGTATATTTGAAGTCAGCACATATTTGGGCAAATAAAACACCTCTCTTTCTAATGATTTCATACTTAATCTATTACTCAACTCCTTCCTACAACTTAAATAAAATTGCTTCATGTATATTACCATATGTTCACTTTGCTACATCTTCTTTAAAAAAAAAAAAGATAAAATGGAAGAGACACACTAGAAAAATTAAGGTTAAAAATCTGACACAGAAGTTGAAGGTATTAAAGACTTTAAGAAATATATTTAAGTCACAAATTCTACATAATGCCCCCAGTTAAGCTTTGTTCATTATGTAACAACTATATAAAAATATGCTAAGTAATTTTGACTAAAATCGAATAAAATTGACTAAATTCTTTTCCAGTGTGCCTTAACATGATCTCTGCATGTAAAAGAAAATAACCATAAAAAATCATTTAATAAAACTAACCTTAAATATACAACAGCATATTAAAGAGCAATATCACCAATAATCAAATTATTCTTTCACACATAATTAGCTATATTCAATATTATAAAACAAAGGCACAAAAATTACTTTCTTGTTTACACAACAATAATGCAATCTTACTCTTCTTTAGATAAATGTGACAATGAATCAACAAATCTAAGTGCATACAAAACAAACATCATTTTCCGGTCACTTTAATAAAATAAATTGCAACTATTAAGGCCTCTATATTATACTTAATATGGATGACAGCAAAAAAGTGAAATAATTATTGCTTAATAAAACAACACATTTTCAGAAGTTATATAAAGCTCAATAACGTAAGTTTCCTTTTTAAATTTAACTGACAATCCATTACCCCTACCCTTCTATTTCCTATGTTTTAAAAGTGTTTTTTAGTCACTTAAAGATATTCCCTCTTACCCTATTAAGGCTTAATCTCCTGAGAAGCTTTTAATGGGTGGCTGTAAAAAAAATACTTTTGGAAATCCAAATGGACTACATTAACCAAAGCATTTTTTCCTATTATTTTTAATCCTTTCAAACTCTCTCTTTAAACACTCTTCCTGAATGGATCTTACTCAAGTGTCCACAAATTCTACTTTCTATTATTGTTTAAACTACTTTGTCTAGTACATTGGCATGGTTCACTGTCCTGTAATTCCCTGGATCACGGACAGAAATACTAAAACAACAAAAACAAACAAGCAAAATACCTAATGCCACCTGTCACCCTGCAGTCCTCAGGGGATAAGGCAGCCCTCAGCAAGAGGTTATACATGTCCATTAGTAATTCAGGTATTTTATGCTTGAGTTCCTTAAGACCGCCGCAGTGAATGCTAGCTAGTCTAGCAACTTGTTCATTTTCATTTCACTACAGACATGAATGTATGTGCATATGCTTCATACTTCTGTAGGCATTTCAAACACAACCTCTGATGAGGTCTCTATGAAGGGAGGTTCCGGCCTGAGAGTCCTCCACAGTGAAGAGCATTGTAAGAAATCTGTTTAACATCCATACAAGCTGGCCCTACAACCTCC
>VYZV01013890.1:30538-40840 GCA_013401275.1 Pandion haliaetus | reverse complement strand
TTTTTTTTAAGAGTTAGGCCTCTCTTCTCCTTGCAGTTCAGAAATATCAATCAAGAAAAGACCATTTTCAAAGTTGCATATTGTATCCTTTTGAAGTAGTTATACTTTTGAGGAAGCATGTGAACTGCTGGGTAGGCAGCACGACATGCTGTTAGGATTTTTGGAAAATTTCTTCCATTGTGACCTTTTTCAGGAATTGTTCTTCCCCTCTGGGAGGGGACGCAAATTCATTTTGTTCCTATCAAGAAATGTTGCAATGGTTGTGATACGTGTTGTAACGAGTTTCTGTGGAAATGAACTTTACTATTTTGGATTTAATAAAAACAAATCCTGATACTTACTGCAAGCATTCACAGCATCTCATGACATGTAAGAAATGATACTCTGAATGCTGAGTGGCTGCATGAAGTTAAGTTACTGAATATGACTTCCTTTAGAATTTGACTCCTTGCTGTTTGCTTAGTACCTGGGAAGCAGTGAGTGATGGTTAAAGTAAGAGTCTGATTCTGCAGACAATATCACACACAACTAGCCTTTTTATTTCTGTGCTTATTCTTCCATGTTTTGCTGTTCAATATGGGCCATAAAAGTATCTTAGCCTGGAGGGTTTCAGCTGAGCTTATCTGGATGTTTGCTTGAGTGAGATAGCAGGGATACGAGTAAGGATGGCAGAATGTTAACAGGTACAGGGAGAGAAGCCAAATTACCTATTTTTATTAAAGGTTTTTTAAATGTGAAAAGGAGTGTTCTGTAGTCCTTATTGTACTGTATTGTTGCAAGTAAAAACGTATGCGATACAAGGGACTTAAGTCCATGGTTTTCCAGCTGTTTTCTGTCTGTCTAAACCAATATTGTATGCCTGCACTGAGTTTTCTGAAATAATGTAGTTGTAGTTTCTTGGGAAATGTGCATTGAGGAAGTCTTATAATCAGGAAAAAAACCACCATAATGTGTTTGCATTTTAAGTGTTTGCACTGATCTTCAGTGGAAGGTCACTGAGATTCAAGCCAGTTGTTATATTAGGAACTTACTACATCTTTGTAGTGGCTTCTGTATACATCACATGTAGGCTGCTTATGTTCAAAACTTCAGCTAATTTTGAGAATCGGGGCTTAGAATGGTTGTCAAATTAATTCAAAAAGACATGGAGTAAAAGCTGGAAACCCTTTTATTTTTTTGCTTAACTTACAGAAGTGCAGAGTAAAGGGCAGTGTTTGCCTGCTGAAAATCCAGGAAACACTGAATTATTAGTCCTGTTGACATCTGCCTGCCTGCATGTGCCTTAAAAATTGGATAAGGAAATGGGGAATGTATTGTGCTGCTCTTGTTTTTTAATGGGAATATCTCAGAAAATAAATCACTTCCTCCACCCTTTTTCTATGAGGAACACAAGGATAATTCAGGCAGAATCGCAGCAGAAGCTTCAAGTAATTGAAGTTCTGCTTTATCTGGTTTTGATTCCCTAATGGACCTTCATCCCCAAAAGACTGAGATGAGATGGGTATGTTCTGATTAATGTGGACTATTTACCATTTCTGCTGATAAGCTGGGAGGATGCATTAAATCTGTCTCAGCAAGTGGCAGTGAAGTTTCAAATGGTAACAAGGACAGCTGCATCTTTCTTTGACTCCTGAAGGTCAAGCATTTCTAAATCCTTTCCCAGCTTATTTATAAGACTGCTGATGTGATTCAGTTAGTTACAGCAACTGTAACCTCAAGGATATTTTCAGCCTTTTGTGCTGGTGGAAATACTTCTGGCTGTATTTATAATGATATTCCAGATAGTACTTTCCAGTGTTTATTGGACAGTAGCTTGTGTCAAGCTGTTGTCCTAAAAGCAGATTCGTTACCCAGTATGCAATAGACCAATCTCACACACTCAGGAGACATTGCTTTATTCTGCGCAGGGTGCTGGATGGACTTTCCACAAATCAAGCACACCAGATACATCAAGTGTGTCCCTTTTATACAGTAACAGTTGCATCTGACTTATTAAACTACTCCTACCTAATACATATTCAAACTAGCTAATGCATATGCATAGGATTACATAACCATGATGCATCAGATGCTTTCTCCACGTGCGTGGGTGTCTCGGGTGGATGTAAAATAAAACCACCTTTCTGGTTACGTTTTACTTGCATCTCTAAGAAGTAGGCATGGATTTGTCATGTGATGTGGGAGGTGTTTACTGATCTGTCCACAAAATACATTTAGGGTCAGTTGTAATGCTGGATAGTTTAGGTATTTCTTCTGTGTGTCATTCTCTTTTAAATAATGGTAAGTTCTTGTTTCTGTATCAGGGAGTTCAAACTACGTGTTCAGTGAAAGCACTTTTATCATTTACAAAGTGTCAGTTTATCATGTGCAAGGTCTTCTCTGTATAGAGAAAATGATTGTTTTAAAGTGGTGCCTTTACAGAGGCACCAAATTTATCAGACTATGTTGTGGACAGACAATTGTGTAATTGAAGCCATATGGAGTTAGAGTGGAAATTTGGTTTGTTTCTGGGATTTTGGTATTGCTATGGGACTGAGAATACTGTGGCTCCTTTTACTAGAAGTGTTGTCACTATAAAGGTACAGACATTACAGCTGCGTAATTACTTTTTTAAATGCAAATTCCAAATAATGCCTCTATCTGTAGTAATTTCAGTCAGCTATTCCAAACTCTAATTTGGGTGGGGGTGTATTGCTTGTATTTTTAAAATCATGCTGCATAAAAAGTTAGTTTTTGCTAATGTGTGGCTACAAACAGCAAAAGTCTGGACTGTTGAATTTCCTGAACTGTCACTGAAGAAGAGTTAAATCTTCTGTCTTGTATACTACTGAATACTGGAGTTGAATAGTTAGTCTGTATCATGGGGATCTAGAAAGACTTCAGTAAACTTCAGGGATGAGCTGACATGCCATGGGCCTTCTTCACAGTAAGATTTTGCCTTGAGCTTTTTAGCAAACTTGACAAACTGTTTGCGAGTGTGAGAGAAGTATACATCAGTAGTTTGGTTTTCTGAAAGCTGTTGGTACAACAGAAACATATGGCTGATTTTCAGATGCCCAGTGACGGTTTTCAGTGAAGAGTTGACTGGTATGCCAGCACTCCTCTGGTCCTTCGCTTGTAAAGGAAGTGAAAGGGAGGAAAAGGCCTAAATCAAACTGGGGTTTTTTTGTTTGTTTGTTTGTCTCATCCAAGTGGACTCAAATGAGTAGATTCCTGTTGTCTTTTATTTTGTTAATTTTTGAGAGATCTCCTGAGGAAATACCTAAATTTGAGGCATGGGGAGCTATTGCTTCTGAGATCTGCAAATGAGTGATGCTTTCTTTCATCCTGCAGCAAAAAATGCTGACATGCTGATGTATGACCAAACTGATGTGCATCCAGCTACTGTGAAGCACAAGGCTTTATGGAAAGCCGTTCAAAGCACACTAAAAAGACACCTGCTGGTCAGTGCTCAGATTTAATCAATTGGCCAAGTCATTGTTGCCGAGTTCCCGCTGTGTGCACATTCTGTACGCTGTCCTGGCCAAAACTGGGATTGTCTTTGCTCAGCAGGCGTTTTGCCAGCAGAACTGAATGGCAAATATCCCCTCAAGCAAGTCTTAGATGTCCTAGTAAATGTCAATGACATATAATGTATGCATATGATTAATTAATCATTTGGTGCTAATAACATGATAGACCTTCAACTGAGTTACTAAAAATGTGGTTCTGTAAGCCTGACTGTATGCTTCTGTATAAGTTACGTAGATGGTGGGTCAGTGTGAGGTTGTGCCCTGTAGAGTACATGTGAATTCATACAAAGCTTTTCTTTTGGTCCAAGGGATTCAGTCGCTTGGAAATTAAATTCAGAGCCTGTGCTACAAAGATTGCCAATGTTCCCTGGCTTACGGACAATCAGACCAGGGCCAAGGAGAGACACCCTGCTGGCATACCGTGTTATGCTATGGAAGAAAGTGTTTGCAGGTGATAAAGGATTACTAATGATAGCTGGAGGGTTGAGGAGACTAAAGTCCCTACAAATCACTGTCTCTGAATTATATATAAAGCGACCAGTGCACCATGTCCACCTCTTTATAAGAAAGGCAGTGCAATTTTGAGGTGAAGATCTTTTGTTTTAAGAAACTAGGAGTTTCACAACGAAATCTGTAAGATGCCTGTGGTCCACCAAGAAAATGCAAAATGAATCACATAAAAATGTTCAGTGTAGGCAATGTAGCTAATCAGATAAGTACAAAATCCCCAAAGTGCTCAAGCTTACAGCAGTATGGCAGAAAAGCAGGCAGCTCACTTAATTTTGGTGGTAAATCTCTTTTCTTGAATTTTTTTACACTGACTCTTCTAGCCATTTATAGACAGTTACAGTGTTACATGTCACATTATCTTGGTTTGCTGTGGACTGCCTTTGTAATGACCTGCTACACTTGATTTTTGTGTAGGTGGGGGGAGGGTGGGGAGCAGAACTGTACAGGTGCATGTATCTCAAGATACAAACTGGATGCCTTCATGATAAATTCCCGAGCCTGATTTCTTACGGTGCTGATCTTCGGACTGCCCTTACTTCAGGTAAGAGAGGCAGATGAGGGGAGGGTTGTTCTTTCTCCCTGGACGGTTTGTATGTTACCTCCTTTGTTAATCATAGCAGGGAGGCAAAAATGTGCACAAAACATTCCTGAGCATTATCTACCTGATTGTGTCCTTGTGGTCACAGGCAGGCAAGCAAAGAACAGGACAACACCCCGAGTATGGGATGAAGAACACTGGGCTGTGTGCCACTACCCTGGAGCAGTGGAGAGGCAAAGATTGTGTTTAAGTGTTTTTTGCCGTGCTGGTTTTCAGGGTTCTGTGCAGGACTTACAGCTCAGTGATGAATTGTATCCACATTGCTTCCAATTACCAGACCACTCTTCTCACTCCACTCCTTATTGTATCCTAAAACCAGTTGACTCCTCCCAGCCTATCCTTCTTCCTAAAAATGCAAGGTAGAGATGCAGCTCGTGGAGATGAGAACTGACGTTTTTGTTACTTTCAGTTGTATACTGTTTTAAATGTACTGTGGAAAAGAAAAAGGCATACAGCTGCCCATTGGTTGCATGAATTTTGCTGTTACTAAAAGTTGACATATCTGAAAAAGAACTGTCGGTCACTTCTGTGAATACATGTAAAATGTCATTGGGTGTCCATGTGGATGTGATCTTCCCTTTAACCCCCCCAAATTAATCCTCTGATACTCTGCTGTGTTGGATGATTATGGATTCTGCAGTAGATCTTTTCTTCTCCCGGCTGACAAGGAGAAACACTTATGTGGCCTGGGGTTGTAATGTGCCAGAAGAATTGGAGACCAAGCTCAAGCAAGACTGTCTACTGTAGATTGTGTGCACACCATGGCTTTGAAATGCAGGACAGCTGTTCTTTATGTGGAACGAAGGATGGTTAAACCTATTGGGCCAGATGTTGATGCTCTCCTATACCCTTGTACAGAGGAGTGAATTTACGTAAAGGTGGATGTAGTAGGGATCAGGTTTGAGAGCTTTGTTTTCGGTATGTGTAGTGTCTGTTATTAAAATGTATTTTTTCAGCTGTTAAGTGATTGCTTCATTCTGTAACTGGAGTTAGCTCCTGTCAGAAATGTCATGCAATTGTATTTTGTCTTTTACAAAGATAGACTGGTAAAAATTGAGCCATACACTTACTTTGGGCCTTTTAACTTTCCTTTTTCCATCTTCAGGTGATCTAAAGCTCTGTAAATGTTGGCTGTTAAGTGTTACATTAAATAAAGCTAGGCAGTACAAAACATCAGGTGTTGTATTTTTATATAGCTATTTCTATATTTCAAAATTTAAATGTTTTTTCAAATTAATACTTTTCTGCAAGCCAGAGACTGGCACGTACACAGCTAATCTGCTGTACCTTCCAAATTCAAGTAAAGGCTGTGGGGACCCCATGGCTTCTTCCTGCCAGTTCCAGGAGTTCATGTCACTGTTTCTTTTTCCCAGATTGAATTTGTAATCATGGGTAAATGCAGACATATGACCAAAGTTAACTCATCCTGATCTGTGAAACTTACCTCCCAGAAGTAATTTGACTACTGAGATTGTCTTTTAGCCTTTTAAATTGCATAGTGAAAAGATGATGTCAGTGTTGCACCTCAGAAACCTTCATAATGACAAATGAAAGGAGTAATATCTGTTCCTTCAGCTGTGAATTTCCTGATGGCAGTAATGCAAGCTGAACAATAATATTAACTCTTTCGTCTTTATTTTTGGTGTGTAACTTCTTTTGGATTTGATACTCTATTTATAGCTTTGGCACAAGGTTGAACACACTTATCACACCTCATTGGTTGCACATTTTACCCTTAGAAAGATTAAGAGTCTTTTTCTTATTGATTCCCAAGCTGAGCAATTTCATTTTTTGTTTTTGTACTTTGACCCCTAACCCTGGGATCCATTAGGACACTGAGCCAGCAAGGGGTAGACACATCAACTAGAGAGGGAAAGAACTAAAATGACACTGTCTCCAGCAAGGGATGCATTAATAGATCTGAATTCAAACATAGAAAAGGCAATTTTTTTCCTGCTGGGAAGCAAGAGTCCTCAAGAGAGTCATCTCAGACTGAAGAACCTGATATGAAAATCAATAAAGGCCCTATTGTGCTTGTGATGTGTCCGGGAAGTGTCATTTTATATCTTGTTAGTGGATATCTAAAGGAAGTTAAAGCTACTTTGCTCATAATAATTGGATAAATCCTCTTTCATCAGTGGTCTATTTTGCTGTTCAAAGTAAAAGTGAAAAACTGTGGAGAGTCCAGTTTGGATATGATGAGACTGAATTAAGACAATGGCTGTTAAGAGTGGGTTGGTTTTTTTTTTTGTTTTGGTTTTTGGTTTGTTTGTTTATGGGTTTTTTTTGTTTGTTTTTGTTTTGTTTGGCTGTTACTGATTTCCAGCTCTGTTTTTCAATCAGATATGGAAGAGTAATTAAAAGTAGAAGACTTTCTTCTGTTGCTTTGATTGGAAGAAAACTCTGTTCTTGACATTTTTACTATGTTAATGCTTCAGACAAACTGTAAATGCACCATTTGTTTTATTGCAGTGGATGAAGGAATTATGGGTGTTGGTTAAGTTTATTTGCATTATTAATGCTATAGGCTGGATAAACTCAAATGATAGCAATCATAACTGTATGCACAGCCCTGGATATAGTTGTGGCTTTGCAAAATTAGCAACAAATATGGTAATGTTATTATAGAAGTTTCAATTAAGTTATCGATGGCAAAAACCCATACAGTTGTCAGAAGGAGGAATATGAGTTAGGGAAGAAAGAGTGATTGCCTGTGCTACAATTCAGTTTTTCAGTTTCTTTCTGTAGGTAACTGACATTCTGCAGTTGCTATTCCATGTTACCATTTGAAATGACATATGTGAAACAAAATTGAGACTTTTTCCTTCTGTGTCTTTCAAGCCAGATTATTGTTCATTAAACATGAGTAATGACGGGTAGGAGTTGACTGAATGTTGAAAGAGACACAGAAATTCTGTGCATAAATTTTGCTGGTGGCAGACTTTGTAAAGGCACTGCTCTCTTCTCTGCTTCCTCTGTATACCACAGGGGAAAAAAAATGTATGAGGGTTGAGCAGTCTTTCCTCCTCTCTGGAAAGTTTGATTGGTATGTCCATGTCATGAGCTGCTTCACTTTGCAGCTTTCTGAGTTGTTACATTGACCTCATTGGGACTGTGTGAAATTCTGCTTATTTGCCAGGCACTTTTCCTCCTACCAAATGCATTCAGTGATCTTCTTTTTGTTGTTCTTAGTTCTTCCCTTTTACACAGTAGCTTTTAACTTAGTTTCTTAATGAAACTGAAGGTTTCCCAATCAGTTTGGTTTTTGGACCATCTTCTCATTGTAAGATTCAGTAACTTTGCCTCTCCGATGCATCCTCATGCTTTGCATTTCTGTTTTTAGATAATGCTTCCTTCCAATGAAATGGCATGGTGGCTTTTTTGTGTTTGCTTTGTTTCATTAAAATATGTGAAGAAAGATTTAAAACAAGAAGCTCCTCTTTACTAGCTAAGAACTGTAGCAAGGTAGAAAGAAAGATTGTGTTCTACCTGCTGGGCTGTTGAATTGATTAGTTGTGCAAGAGGAAAGGCAGAAAAGCTGTGATTCACTGTTCATTGTATGAGTACAACAGGAGACAAAATCACTGTTAAGAAACAGTGGGGTTTCCATGTTTACCCCCTCCAACACAGATGCACTTTCTTGCAGTGAAGATGTTATGCTCCTTGGTAGTTGTGGGATAATCTGTCCCAGCACCCCCACATATTATTTATTTTCTTATTATTAAACTAATCTTAATTTGAATGAAAAGCCGACTGAAAACAAAGTCACACAAGTGAAAGACCTGGTTGCTACAGAAGTTTTTGCTTTAGTAGTATTTGACCTCATGATGTTGATTGGGGTGAAATACAATGACAGTTAGGACCACCTTCATTTCTAGGGTTTTGTTAGAGGCATATGGAACCAGAAGGCTTAATAATAAATACAAGGCCTGACTAATAGAGATTACTGTAGGATAAGCATGCTGCAGTTAAAAAGATAAAACCTCTAATATGCTTTGAATTAATTTCTTCAGCTTTTAATAGTAGTATCATGAGTGCAGTGTGGATGGCTTTTGCTACCTACCTCCTGTCTTGCTAGACTGTATTCTGCAAGAGCAGTGGTTACGTGACTACCACTGGCAGTGTGAAACTACTATAAACTTCAGATGTGATCTCCCAAAAAGTGTATTTACCAAGTACAGTAAGTCCTTCTATTTTTGCCATCCCTGTAAATATCCAGTCCCTTTGAGAAACTTGTTAAGTTTGTGACCTTTTGTAGGAAGACGTTTTCTTGTGTGTTTCTCCTCATTACAGTTGCAGGTGTATATATATGTATTTTTCACTTATGTGTGTGCATGTGCAAAATTTCTGGTTTCTTACTGCAGCTGTGTAGAATAGGTCAGAGGTTACTTCTATGCCACAAAATACTGTTCCCACTTTTACTCTTGTACATCTCATCTCTTTTGCACAAATCCATTTCATCAATAGAGCTCAGTTAACATCTGCTATTAAATTTCTGCTCTTGAATTTAAATGACTGTCTTAAATCTCATTAATTTGAATAATGCATTTTATTAAAATTAGTCTCTAAATTCAGTGCTATCGGTGCCCCATTAGCCTCCTTATTTCTCCCTTCACCTTACTCGTTTGAGGAAGATAGCTGGAATAGTACTTTGGATACTGCTTTAAAGAATATTTCCCCTAATACTTGATTGCGCTTGGTTGACCCCAGTCAGCAGCTAAGCCATCACCCAGTTGCTCACTCACTCCCCTCTCGCAGTGTGAGGGAGAGAATCGGGCAAAATTGAGAAAATGTGTGGGTCAAGATAAAGTTAGTTTAGTAAGTGAAGGAAAGAGAAAGAGAAACAAACAAACCCCCCAAAGTGATGCAAAGGGTATTGCTACCAGAAGTAGCCTCATGCCCAGCCAGTCTGAGCAATGGCTACCTCCCAAAGCTGCCTTCCCCTTAGTTTTTACTGTTGAGTATGACTTTATATGGCATGGAATATCCCTTTGGTTGATCTGGGTCAGCTGTCTCAGTTGTGTTGCATCCCAACTTCTTGCCCAGCCCTGGCTTGCTCAGTGGGAGGGACAGAGTGGAGGAAAAAGAGAAAGCTTTGATGCTGCGCAAGTACTTGCTCAGCAATAGCTAAAACACTAGTGTGTTTTCAGCACTTAGTCACAAATCCAAAACACAGCACCACATACGCTTCTACAAGGGAAATTAACTCCATCTCAGGTAGACCCAGTAAATTGATAACAGTTACAAGATTAAATTCTGACTTCCTGAACTTCTTGTTCCTCTGATGTGCCCCCCCCCCCCCAAAAAAAAAAAAAAAAAAAGACTTTTGTAGAGTTTAGCTGCCTCTTTCATGAAGGCACTGGAAAGTCAAGAGATTGTAAGTTCAGGTAAGTTTATTTTAAAAGGGGGAAGTGGCTTCTCTCTTCCCACTCGTTTCCCCTGTCATCTGGGCTTGTGAAGAACTTCCTTAAAATGCTGCTCTGATCCTGAGATCCTTTCAGTGTCTGCAGACAGAAGGAGGTTTCAGACTTTGACTAGTGTTTCATTCCTCCCTTCCTCCTCAGAAGTAAATACTGTTTCCCAGTGCTCTTTGAAGTAGTAAATGGACAATGGACAAATGGGACAACTGGTGGGCTGAGAACAGAGCTTGCATCTTTGTCGTGGTTTCGGTTTCAGCCCAGC
>VYZV01013889.1:63644-77147 GCA_013401275.1 Pandion haliaetus | reverse complement strand
GGCACCTGGCATCCAGCCAGGGTCATCCCACCACAACATGAAATCTAGAAATGTTGTGAATCATAGGAGTTTTCAAAATAATAATTTTGGCCCAAACTGCAGCCCAGTATTCCAGATCTAGTCACAAGCCAGAAGTCTCACTGGGCGGATTTATGTCCTTAGTAGGGCAAACAGATTTGACACCACAGACACGGAGCAGAGGACTTAAGATTGACAATCACTAGAACATGCTAAGATCCTGTTAAGCATGACATACAAGCATCAGCATGAGATAAGTCAATCTAATCTTTCATCAGCATTTATTCAGTACCAGACTGCACCAGAAGGAGCATTGCAGCCCTGGGGACAGGATGGGGCACTGTCATGGTATGGGTGGCAACAGGCCAAGATGCTGCCTGACTCTAGCAGTTCTCTTGCTGGAAAAACTAAGGTGATATCACTCATTTTCCTACTTAAACTATGCAATCATAAAGCTTTCTCCTGCATGGTGCTGCCCAGCCAGGTGCAGCTTGTAAAGAGAAATTAACCCCCAGAACCTCTCCCCAGCACTCCAGCCATGCCAAAAAGGGACTCCATCTGACAGCTAACATGCAGTACCAGGAGATGTATCCTGGACACAAAGACTGGGTTTTATGGTCTCGTTGGCTAAACTGCTAAATAAAATAAGGTCAGGGACCATGGTCTGTACCTAGCACAGACTAGTCACATCCACACTGCATAGTGTTGGGCCTTGGGTCTCACCAGCATTCTCTTGTGGTGTCTTGGTAGGCTTAAGACATAATTATTGGGGGTTTGCTGTACATTTTTTCAGTTCAAAGTGGTTTTATGGCATGAAAGAAAGTATTTGTTGCATGCCCTAGGAAGGGGCGTTAAGATCATGTTACAGTGCCAATGCTGCTGGGATAGTACTAGAAAACTGTACGAGAGGGAACTGGTACAAGGCAAATGTGCCACAGCCTTGCCCATATCACCTTTTAGGAACAGTCCCTGGTCTGTGCTGTCCCCTGGCCTCTGCCCAGGCATGGGTAAAAACCGCATAAGGGAGCACGCTAACAGCTAAGCAACAGGGCAATCAGTGGGCCAGTGCTTGTGATCCTTGGTCTTCTTTTCTTTGACAATACCACCATTTCCTGCTACAACTCCTCAGATTTGTCTGCTTTTATCTGCTGCCTTTTGCTTCCTAATTGGATAGGAAGACGTCTGGGTTCCCAGTTTTCTGGGTCTGCACTCCTACAGCATCTAACAATACTGGCTCCTTTGCATTCAAGTGACATTTGTTTCCACAACAAAGTAATTTTCATATACTCTAAAATTCAAGGAAACAGATACGTACCTTACACCTGTGACACTAGACTGCCCTAAGGATTCAAGACTGGTTTACATGAACCAGTATTTCAAATAACAAGTGAAGATTTCAATATAGTTAAAAAATTATGAATATTAAGATATTAGGAGCCATTGCTGATCATTTTCTTACCTTGTCATAGCCCAGCATGGAGCTATAACTGCAAACTTCTAATAGATGTCATGTTTAGATAACAGTATAATAATTACATAGTGGCCTTGCTTTTTAATTATAAAATATACAAATACTGAATTATCTATATATCTGTCATGTAGTGTGTAATTTCAGCAAGCTTTAACAGAGACCATGTAGATGCTTTAGATCATTCAGTCCTTAGCATCTACACTTCAGCATGTATGTCACTATTTTAGCACCTGCCTACAATTTCAGACTCAACAGCTGACAGTGTGTTAATTATCTGTAAATTCCACCAAATCAGTATGAGCTGCAGATCATCAACCAGCCTGCAGAACTCCTTTTTGGTCTCCAAATATAATGCAGTAGCTTCAATGTAACAGCCAACCTCTATGTTTAAAAATATCATCTACAGAAGAATAATATTGTCCAGAAATATGCACAGAATTTGAGAATACATTATGAGAGTTATGTAACACTTTTTTCACTACACTTTACCCTCAGTATAATGAACTCCCTTGGGCTGTGGATGAATGTTTGCTACGCCAACACATTCACTATAACAAAGAAGTTTTAGCAAATTCTTCTATCTAGATAATAAACTGACTAAAAAATCTTCACTTTCAACTGATCATTATATACCTGTATGGAGACTACAACATTATTGCTTAAGGTTGTCAGGATTATCAAGAATATCAGTAAGAAGGAGCAATGTACAGAAGGCATGGAAAGGAAAGTTTCTCATCAAGTCCGGGAAAGATGCTTTTGAGTTAAGCCATGGACTTAGAAAACCCTGTGCCCCTATGGATCTTTTACAAAGAGCAGAACAACTGTAGCCTGTAGGCACAGATGAGGTAAATCTGCATGCTGTCAGAGCCAGTCCATCCAACACGCCTGAGACCAATGCTAGGAATACATAGGGAATAAAAGTTTCAGTGAATTCAGCATCTTGCATGTCTTGACTTGAAGTATTTCTCTGTATAACAGAGAACCTTGCCGGCATATGGATGTTCCTGGTACAAAATTATTAATAAAGGATACTTCACTGTAATAATAAAGAGAGTTTAGAATAGAAAGTCAGAAGTAAGTTTTCTGGGGTTTAAGAAATATATTGCAAGAAGTTTTTGAATAAGAAATCTTGAGCATTAATGAATTAGAAGAATCAAGTCTTCCTGAGATTATGTCATTTAAATTGAGAGGACTACATGTTGTCTTTCCTATGAATCAGATGTGGTCCACCATTTGTCTCTTATGTAGAACCTTCTGATTACCTTGGCAGCCAAATTAATTCTTGTCTGCAAAACAGAAAAGAATATTTGCACCAAGTGCTTAACTTTTCTCAATTTATTTATGCAATATGCTTATTGCAGCAGAGCCTTAAAGGATTCTCAGTTCCCAGAGGCTGCAAAGGAGAAATGGACTTTCAGAAGGTAATTAGATAAGGCTATGACAAAGCCCATAAAATGCTTTCTTCTTTCCTTTCACTTTTAAAGGAATTGTTATGGGTGAAGCTGTTCTGCTGAGAATAGAAATTTTTTCCTACAAATTGTTTCTCACAGGGTAAATGCAACTGTTTTCAAAATCTTTGAGACTTAGTCCAAATACATGCTTATAAGCAGCAAATTAATTCCACTGATTTTTTTATGCCTCAAGGGACTATTACAACTTCTACTTTGTTTTTCTGCAAAATAAGCCAGTGAGCCAATACTAAAATAGAGGAAGAAGTAAAAGAAATTAGAAATTCACAGGCTAAGCTTTGAAAATTCGTGTCATGAATTTTACTCATCCCTTCATTCAACAAAGCACAAAAGAGTAAAAACAGTAAACTACTGTTACTGTGGTTCAGAAAAATACACCTGATTCACATTGGTGTCTGCTCTGAGGTCAATGGGCCTCTTTCCAAAGATTACTCTGCTCTCAAGACCTTGGAACAGACCTTCAGCAACATTTTTTTAAGCAATCTGGCATTATTTTGTTCACTTATTATTTTGTACATAGAGACAGCATCTCACTGTATCTGCTCAGCTTAATGCTGCTGAGTTGTGAAAGATAAAGGTAATTCCTTTTCAACTGTCTTGCTGAAATATGGCAAAAAATATTTTTAATGCTATTTAATTGCTACTGGCCAAAATTTTTTGGTACCTGCCTATTTATTTTAAAGTGAGTCCTATAATTAGCACAGAGCTTACAAAAAGTATAAATGGATATGCCCTCTCCTGTACTCAGACACTACTACATATTGCCTATATCTTAAGTAGAAACAATGCTGTAATGTAGCATAAACAAGTACACATTATTTAAAATGTGTACTTCAGCTAGGCATCTTCAGTGCAATCCATTCTCCTTGCATCATGGACTACCTTGGTTGTCATGTAGATGGGATCATGATGTGCATCCCGATGAATTAAATACTTAAAAAATTAAACATAGTCTCCACTTGTCCTGCCCTAGGGCTACCTAAAGCGCACAGGTGAGGAAGATCTAGGCTCCCTTAGAGGAAGAATTCCAATGCTAGATTTAGGGCCAGATCTCCTCATGGGGGTTTACACCTACAGAACGTACCCAAAGCTGGATTCTGCCCTTCCTTGTAACCTCTGCACAACTTTTTCTACACCTCATGATTTGCAAAAGAAAAGTTTTGTTCACAGTCAGTATCCACAAGCACACATGCATCATACACCACGCAAAATCCCAGCAAGCCTCAATGACCATGGGAGCCAGCCTGTCCCAGGAGTGCCCAGCACCCACTCTTATCTGCTGAAGTGCTAGGCGTCTTCCTAAATTTCACTGAGGATCTTACCAGTGTATCTTAGGCCAGAGGCCTGCACAAACTGCTATCACAGCTTTATTCTCAGAAACCAAGAAGCACCCAGTGCAATTATGAAAGCTGGGAACAAAGTCTTCTCATTGATCTGGGTCATAGATGATAACAGGAGAACATAAACACACTATTAGTGTTCCCATTGCTTGATATTTTTACCCCTTTTATTTTGATACTACGGTTTCAGTCTCCTTTTTGAAGGACATTTTTCATGAAAATATAGAAACGAGTACTAAGAGGCCATCATTTTTTTCTTTAGTGTCTTCCTAGGACACCAGGGAGCTATGCACCCCAGAGCAAGGTCTAATAAACAGTGTGCCATAGAGAAACCACTGCTTCTCCAAAGTTTCTAAGTGCAGTCACTACGGTAATGTCTGAACAGGATGCTACCCCTCTGAGACAGCTATCTCAGCTGACGTGGAGCATGATAGACAAAATGGCTCTCATCCCTTGATCCAGCCCTTGGTCACCTAAGATCTGCTAGTTCATCCACCACCATGTGCCAAGATGCTGCCTGTCGCCCACAGTGGCTCACAAAGATGAAGACAGGTTCCTACAAATCATCTGTCCCTTCTGCTTACTGAATTTATGTTAGAGTCAGGTAGCATGGACCCCAAACTCAGCCTCTGGGTCCTTGAAGACTGCAAGACTCACACACCCCATCTCATGGACCAGCCGCTGGCAATGCTCATCTAGCTCTTTCCTCAAAAGGCGGCAAAAGCAGAAGCCTCTATTGGAAAACTGCAGACTGTCACTCTGTGAAAACTTTGTTGAGCATTCAGGGCACCATAAGTAAGAGCATACCAAAGCCTGGAGACAGAAATATGCAAGAGGCAGAGGTTAATGGGCTAAGCACTAGGAAAAGCAAGAGTGGTTCCTGAATTTGAGTCTTGTAGCTAATTATGACTACACTGGTGGCCTTAGTTTGGTAGTTTGACCTTGTTCCAGTTCTCATTGGTAAGGGAAATACTGGCCATAATTTTCCATCTTGCAGAGTTTTACCATACATAGAAATAATGAAACTAGCCAGCCAAACACTCTGCAGAATGGTAGTTTACTGACCTGTAAAGCCAAAGCATATTGCAATTGTATCTTGCAAAATATTCTAAAGCAACAATGGCAAAGTCTGAAAAGCAACAGACAAGAACAACTGATGCTGTTATTCCTACACCAGGAGGAAAGGAATTAAAATACAGACTGTAACAGAAGTCTGATGAACTTCGGATGGCTAGAGGCTATCTCACACCCTTGATCTGTCCTCTTTTTCTTCTGTAGACCTTTTCCAGATTTAAAAAGAAAAAAAAAATGTACTTTTGCCCAAGATGCCTGACAACTTCATACAACCTGCAGATCTGGAAAGCCTAGGGCGTAGCGGTGATCGCTATAAATGAACTAGTCAAATGATACTACACAAAAATGAAAACAACTTTACTGAAAGGTCTAAAGCATTATGGAAGGATTTTTCTGAGCCATGCTCACATAGGAATCTAAATGCACTTCTTCCTTCACTTTCCACCATTACAAATGTTTACGCTGCACAAAAGTAAAAGTCAACCATAAATGTGATCATCTATATTAAAATAACAGAATCTTAATTTCATGTTCTCCCCAAATGAAATGTCTATTTTCTGCCATAACAAGCTTTGACAGTAAGACACATTCAACATGTTCTTTATCAGTCAACTAGATTCTCCCATGCTTGCCCAAAAGCCGACCACCTCCACCTCAAATCAATAATTATACAGTCAATAGTGTAAGTAATGCAACTGCAAGTTTGGCATTAAGACTGTTTGTGTCTTCATGCAGATTGTCTCCCTTCACATGCATTTAGAAACAGCACACTGACCACTAATCCCCAAATGGCTTTGAAATGCCTGCAGCAAATCACAACATTGCTGTGCCTTACAATTAAAACATCTGTTTAAGATGGACAAAATAAAAAAAGGCATTGAACAGCTGCAATTCTTTTACTTCAGTAGTAGATTTACCCATTACAATGAATTATTCAGATTTAGCATCTTGTATTCTAAACTGTAGGCCTTCTTTGAAGAGCAAACTTTATCCAATTTGATTTCCGTTATATTTTCTGTTGTGGTCATAGATATTCCCACCTGTAATTAGCCACAGTTTTCAAGATTGCTTGTACCAGTGGATATATAATATATCCAGTTTCAGAGCATTGCGACATCCTCCATTAATGTTGGTGGTAAAATTTCTATTAATTTAACAAAAAAAAATTTAATGAGGATTAAAAAAAATTAAGCACTATGTCCATGCATTGTAGAAATCCAATTTAAGACCAATTAACCTCCATGGTGTGTAGATTTGTGTTGTTTCTCTGCAAATCATTGCATTCCATAATAAGAACAAAGTCAGATACTCAGTTTCTTCAATAAAAAATACTAGGAGAGAGATGTGAATTATTCAACCTTCTCCTATTCAGCTGAAGTTACGCTCATGGTGGTTTTGCTCCGATAACATCTAAGGGCAATTAGGAAGTGCTTCTGAAATGGCTTAATCCCAAGGAACTCCTAGAGAAGAGGCAATTTCCTACATCTCTACTTGCATTCATAATATTTATCTGTCTTATCTACATGCTCAGAGCATGATTTCTCCAGAAGCTGGCAAACCCAGGCACCTATGATCACATGAGAAAAATAGCGTCCTCTGTATACATTACAATTGATTTTTATGGCATTATATAATAAAGGCAATATCAGCAGTTAGCCAACCTTGCAAATTCACAAGCACAAAAGCACTAATTGCACTATAGAGCTCCCATTACATTTTCTGAAAGTCTTGCTATTGTCGTTCTAAAATACCACAGAAAAAAACACTACCAACAGATCTTTAACATGGGAAATAATTAGTGATTTTGAGTGTTATCTGTATTTTGTTGTTCTTTTTTTTAATAAAAATATTCAATTACCAATAAACATACAGACTAAAGTGGGCCTAAATTGAATGCTATGGCCTGGCTATGTTAATATGGTTTAGGAAAGAGATAGCCCCTTAGTGTGCAGGGCAGTACAGATTAAAGCAAACTGCAGGAACTTGGGAAACCTTTGCGCTTACAGAGGAACCTGTGGCATTTTCTTAGAGTCTTGAGGCATAGGCAACCTCCAAGCAAGAGCTTTCATAATTCAGTTTCTGGCCAGACTCTTAAGTGTCTAAGTCCCATTTTAAGTGCCCAAGTAATTTTCTGTATTCTGCTGTTCAAGACTGAAACAATGTCCAAGCACTTCAGCTGAAGCTGGATCAGACCATGGAGGCACCGATCAAACCTGACCAGGACTCCTTAGTTACAGTGACCTGATGTCAGAGGCAGGACGGAAAAGGCTCAAGGAAGAATGGGCTATAATTTGTCTCTAAATTAACAGGTGCTACAAGGTAGTCTGTATTGTGGCTCAAAGAACTACAATTCAACAAATAAACATTCCAAGCTTACCACAAAATTGACATATTTTGGGTGGATTGTTTTAGCAGTTTCTTAAGAAAGAAAACCCCAAAAGCGTCTCGTCTCTCCTTTCTGCTTTTATGAATTTGACTTAAACCATCGTCTTAGCAGATGTCTCCAAGAGATTATCATGTATAAGTAATTGTTTGTGTTATTATTATTCCAGGGTGAGATTCTCTGAGCAATTTTGAGGGGAAGAAATTCAGGGAATAAAAAGAAGAAATACTTGTCAGTACATGATAAGCAGTTCTCCTAGTGTTCCAGCAGCCCAACCAATATCGTCCTCTATGATACACCAGCATCACCTTTTGTGTTAACATCACAAAGGAAGTTTTGAAGGAGATATTGTTTTATTTTTGCCAGTGTTTATTATAAGGAATTCATAAGAATAACAAGTACCATTGAACATCCATGCACATTTCTGTGTGTTGTGAGCATACAGTCTAACCAGCATACGGTGTTCTGTCTCACTGAACAGGAGTATAGAAGTTAATTAGGACAAGTTTTGAAGAATCTTGAAAGTTAATTAAACAGTTAAAGGATAATATCTTGTAGTCAAATGAAAGACTTTTAGGAAAATGAATGTCTACTGAACACCCAGAATGGGGCAGGAATGTACTTAAGAGCTTTAGCTCAGATATGTTCCATCTAAGAGTTACTACAAAGAAGGAATAGATAAAGATGTGGATGTAACTCTTCAGTTCTTAAACTGTGTGGATCGAGGAAGATACTAGGTTACAAGACCGTGCAGTAGACAGGAGGATTGCGTTTCCCATGGTGGTCAAAACGAAGATATTCAAAGGGAGAGGCAGGACAGATGAAGGTTTCTACTGCAGCTATACTGCACTTGGTAATCCGAAGAGATGTCAGAGAGAGACCAAGTTTGTGAGCATGAAAAAGAGAAAGCAGGTCATCTACACAGAGGCAGATCTGTGAGATATCCAATTGTATTTGAAAATGAAAGTATCCATATTCCTGAACAGAGAGAGAAGGTAAGGACCAAAGATGACTCCAAGCAGAAAGTTGAAGGTCGGTGAGGAAGGCACTTTGAAGGACATGTTAAACAAATAACTAGAGAAACAAGAGGAGGATTCACTGAAAACAAGCAAAGAAAAAGATTTTCTGCTGGAAATAATTAAGAGTCAAGAGGTAACACTCATGTCTTTCAAGAGGTACATTATCTAAGAGTGAAGCACACCTAATGTCAGCTGCAAAGTTCCTCTTCTTATTTTTGGTATATTAAAAAGAAAGATGCTGATCTTCTCCTGGAAAGTGACGGTTTGACAGCAGGAAACAATTTCCACAACAACTCCTGTGACCACAGGTTTAATTTTACTGTATAAGCTAGTGAAACAAACCGTTAGAGGTTTTGGTTCAAAAAGTATTAAGAGATGCACTTTTCTGTGACTTTTGTCCTTTGTTCAGTTATACACAAGAGAATTTGATCTCTATGTTACTATTTAAAATCTCTAACGATATAAAGCTTAAGCCTGGATCTCCTCAGATGCCCATAGCTGAGCAAACAGAATTCACTCACTCAAAACCAGACTGGTGTTCATAAGCAGTGGTTACTGAGCATGAGACCCAAATTCACTTCTACTTAGTGCTCCAATTTTTAACCTTCCTTTTGATCAAAAGTCTGAAATCTTAATTTTCACAAGTAATGAAGCTCAGTGAGTTCAATTATCACCCTCCAGAAACAGCACAGCTACTATTTGTATGTTTAACAATTCATTGCCATGGAGCAAATTTGCACAAGACAATACTGTTGCCTGAAATAAAAATGCAGTAAGGAGCAATTTTCTTTTCCATCCTTATTCCCTTCTCAGGAACTTTCTTTGTCCTTAAATGGTGCTGCCCAGCTGTGCCAAAAATGGCTTGCCAAAGGCTAACTTTCAAATACCTTGACAGTAGTGGTTTGCGCATTGCTCATCCTGGCAGGGCCGGAGACATGCTGTTCCACTGCTTTCCTGGATTCTTTCACAGTTACCAGAATAAGAGAGTAGGAAGTGACAATTACTCCGCAAGGAAGAATAAAACAGAAAAGAAAGAGGACTACAGTGTAAGACATGGCCACGGCATTTACATTGGTGGAACGCCAGTCAATACAGCAGGCTGTGCCGTAGGGCTCTGCTCCATATTCTCCCCAGTGAGCTAAGGGAGAACAGGCAAAAATTGCTCCGTAAGTCCAAGCACAGGCTATCAAGATTTGCCCATGTTCTCTCCTGAACCTGTTCCCTGGAAGACACAAAACAATCAGTGAAGATCAGCATGGTTGCCATGTCTGCATGGAGTTTCCCATATGCAGGCAGCTGAGCAGGGTAATTAAGAAGGATAACTTTAATAGATATTCAAAATATTATAGCATATTGAAGGTTTGTAAGAATAGGGCATGGATCACAACAATCTGCAAAAAAATTAAGTAGCTGAATACTCTGATACATGTAGGATACTTAGCAAAACATAAATCTGTAGGAATAAATCTCTATCAAAAAGTAGCAATAAGGTCTGAAAAAATTAGTTTATTCAGGCCAGACTTGCTTTCAGATCAGGACTCTTATTCCATGTTCCCAAGTTATCACCCTGACTTAAAAGACCTTAAAAGTAATCAATTGCATGTAGCTAGCCCTATAGTTAATTATCAATGATCACAGAAATAAGAATTGTTTGACTGGATGTAACAGATCTCTTCTATAAAAGTACTCTCCAGGATATGGAACCCAGAAATGGTGGTCTATATTCACATAAAAAATTTTGAGTAATTTAAGACAGAAACATTACCTTACCGTAAGCTGGAAAACAAACTTTGAGGCAGCACACAGTGCTCAGTAACGTCAGTGTTGAGAGACTGCAGATCCCAAACAGCACCCCACAAAATGCATAGAACAAGCAAATTTGTTTCCCATACAACCACCTGGCAAATAAGCAGACAAGTTAATTCTGAGATGTTATCCTTCTTTCTTAAATGTAATACTAAATGGTAGAATGTAGCCTTAAAAATTCAATAAAACTCCATGATTAAATTATTTGTTGGTCAATGATCAACTGCAAAAGATATTCTCATTTGAAGAACTTACAGCCAGTTAAGCAATCACATTCTGCTTTATTTTTATGATTCACATTTAAGCTTTTTTATTTTTATAAAGCAAAGCAGTGTATCTTAATGATAATCATTCTGAAAAGAAAAATTGAGATGCTTGTCACTAGTAGGTCTAGGTCATAAAATAATACAGTTTATTATTATCTGCAATATTTATGTATATTTTCAAAACTAGTTTTCATCAGAATCAACATGTTCTTTTGTGAAGGCTCTCCAGAAGAACAAAAATTTTATCTGGACCACTCTACCTGCTCCCTATTCAGACACCAGGAGTATTTGCAGTAGCAGTTATCAAAAGCCCCATTCTTTTAACACAGAAAGTAATGTGGTAAAAAACTGAGTAATTACTGGATTTTTTTCTCTTATTTTTCATTTTGATGCCAAAATGAGAGAAAACTAGATGGGGGAAAGAGAGAGACAGTTTTTTTCACATCAAACCAAATACATTTTTTTCATTTTGGTTAACTGAAGAGAAAAAATTACTCAGGGGTTATGTTGGGTGAGGTGCTCTCCGTCTCTTTTGTTAAATGCATTCTACTGAATTACATTATTAAACACGCATTCCTAAGTTTCTCAGTAAAGTGTTTTGGGAAGCCAAATCAGCACTGAATATTCACATCTGTACAGTTGCAGGACATTATCCAGGCCCCTCACTACAAGACAGACATTGAGGCACTGGAGCATGTCCAGAGAAGGCCAATGAAGCTGGTGAGGGGCCTGGAGCACAAGTCTTATGAGGAGCGGCTGAGGGAACGGGGTTGTTTAGCCTGGAGAAAAGGAGGCTGAGGGGAGGCCTTATCGCTCCCTACAACTACCTGAAAGGAGGTTGTAGTGAGGTGGGTGCTGGTCTCTTCTATCAAGTAACTAGTGATAGGATGAGAGGAAATGGCCTCAAGCTGTGGCAGGGGAGGTTTAGATTGGATATTAGAAAAAAATTCTTTACTGAAAGGGTTGTCAGGCATTGGAACAGGGTGCCCAGGGAGGTGGTTGAGTCACCATCCCTGGAGGTATTCAAAAAGCATGTAGACAGGGCACTTCATGACATGGTTTAGTGGGCATGGTTGATGGTTGGACTTGATGATCTTAAAGGTCTTTTCCAACCTAAATGATTCTATGATTCTATGATCTGGGGTAGACCAAAATATTACAAATACCATCCTATCCCAAATCCTGCAAAACAACTCCTGACAAACAGTTCTGATCTTCCTTCACCTTTGCTATCTAGTTCCCTGCTTTCAAACACTCATACTGCCTGGCTTGCACAAATACTATCTATCTGAGGTCTAGTAATGAGCCTCCTAAGACTCCCAAACTTTAAAAAAGATCACAAAAAATAGATCTTGCACAATGATATAATGTTGAATTCATGTGGATAAAGAGGAGAGAAGTGGGGAAGGAAGGAAGACGTTCTAAATTCAGAGTTTAAAAAGTTAATCCAGAACACTACGTTTCTATGCATCATCACTACCACTACTGTTGGAGATCATAAGTAAATTCAGAGTTTTCTTTTTATGGTACCAAATTTCACTGTCCAACTGAAAAAAAAATGTAGCATTTCACCATCACTTGAATAATACTACCCACAAAGGATAAATGCAGCAGGAAGTGGATGTTTGGAACAAAAATCTTCTCAGCCCTACAGAAATCAAGAAGATAGTAACCTCAAATAGACACAAACACTAATTAAACACCAGCAGTCCTTAAAGCTGCTGTTACAGAGCATACTTCTCTCAATCCCTATAATTAATTCCCACTTTCATGCCAAGCAAAGGGGTAGAGTAATTCAGTCTTCATCACTGACACGGACCTCCAGAGGATGTTAAATATCACATGCATAGTGAACAAACCTGTGTGAAAGGCTGGAGGTTACAGCTAGAGGGTACAATGTCAGAGTCATACCAAGGTCACTGATGGCAAGGTTAATAATGAAGTATTCTGCTGGCTTCAACAAATTCTTTTTCTTGTAGGAGACATATAGGAGAATACTATTCCCACACAAGGAGCACATTCCTGCAGAGAAACACAGAATATGAAGAAGAAATTATTTTCAGCCATCCTATTTTTTTTCCTGCACAAGAATAATGTGCTGCCATCATAGCTAATAACTTGTCTCTTTTTTATATTTGCAATTTTCTCTTTGTTATATTTCAATGTATTTTTAAAAATCTTTTAATCATCTTTCCTGTTTTCTCCATCAAGCTATCTACAAAGATCTAATGAATAATTTTATCCATTAAATTAACTGACCTGCTGTCGTGGTTTCAGGTCAGCTCAGTCGTTAACAAAGCACCACGAAGCCGCTCGCTCACCCCCCACCCCCTCGCCTGGCTACGTTGGGATGAGGAGAAAATACAAAGGCAGGCTTGTGGGTCGAGACAAGGACTGGGAGGGATCACTCCCCACTTATGGTCACGGGCAAAAGACAGGCTCAACTTGGGGAAGAAACAAAATCAATTTCATTTACTACAAATCAAAACAGAAACAAAACACAAGGGTATTAGGAAGGGAAACTAAACATCAGAACAACCTCCCCCCACCCCTCCCGCCTTCCCGGCTCAGTTCCACTCCCGGTTCTTTCTACCTCCTCCCCCCGGCGGCGCAGGGGAACAGGGGATGGGGGTTGAGTCAGCTCGCCACACATCGTC
>VYZV01013889.1:19777-63266 GCA_013401275.1 Pandion haliaetus | reverse complement strand
AACTTGGGAGCCAGGGAAGCTTCTAGCAGCTTCTCACAGGAGCCACCTCTGCAGCCCCCTTCCCCACCACCAAAGAAACTGTGCCACACAAACCCATAACACCATTGCTCTCCCAGATGTCTGGGTTGCATTTCCTGGCCTCTGGCTCCTGGTTACACTGACCAGTACATTTAAGATTGGATCCGGATTTTTCTCCTCAGTCAGACCAGGACTATGGAGGATAAGTTTGCCTCCCCCTTAACAGCATAGGCCCCTCCACAGAAATCTCACTTTCTAAGGCAGTGACTGGACGTTGGCCATAAACCTGATCTTTCCCACACCTTTCCCAGACATGTTATAATTATGGCTTTTGGTATTTTACTTTAGGCATTATAAGGAGTCAGAATATGTTGTTCTATGGTTTTCAATGATGTGTGGAATAGATGCTCTCTTGGTTAGACTTAACAATGATCACATGGATGCTGAGAACTGCCAGGGTCTCAAAAACCAGCATTCCTGTCCAGCTTTATATTCCTACTACTGAATAAAGTTTTTGTACCTAACATAAATCAGGTTAAAAACCTTTTAATGTTTTTACTCTATGCTTTTTTTCCCTTTTTTATGAAAACAGAAAAGGTCATCTGTGTCAGAAACAAACTACTTTTACAGTCTCCTTACCACATCAAATACTGCCAACACTCTATACCATGAAATCATACTTACCAAATATCATATAACATATTCCAACAACAATATCAGCTGATTCTGTTAATTTGGACTGGAATGTTGAGTTACCAGAAGATAGGCCCATCTGAAAAACAAACAGGACACAGTATTAGAAATTCAGTATCCAAGCAGGTACTTGTGAGCTCTCTGCAAGTCTGTAAACTGTTTTACAGGGAAAAGACAGGGAGACATTAATTTTATGTTATTTTCTGAATTAACAATTAATTTATCTGAATGGAGGATGCAAAGAGGATGGAGCCAGGCCCTTTTCAGTGGTGCCCAGTGACAGGACCAGGGGCAATGGGCACAAATTGAAACACAGGAGGTTCCCTCTGAACAGCAGGAAACTTTTTCACTGTGAGGGTGACCAAGCACTGGCACAGGTTGCCCAGGGATGTTATGGAGTCTTTATCCTTAGATATATTAAAGAAACATCTCTACACAGTCCTGGGTAACTAGTGCTAGGTGGCCCTGCTTGAGAAGCGGGTTTTGACCAGAAGACCTCCACAGGTCCTTTCCAACATCAACCATTCTGTGATTCTGTGTAATTTACAGATGAAATAGCAGCCTAGAACTGAGGTAAACCAATTTCTGTTAATTTGAGGGACTCATCCAAATACGAGAATGTCACAACATTACAAATAAAATTGGTGACCAAGGGTGCATTAAATTTTGGAAACTTGCCTTGGCTCAATACGGTTTGTTCCAGAATATCACTCATCACCACTTTACAACAACCAGAGGAACCAAGGTAGTAAATCTTAAAAGCAAGGGATACAGAACTGCAAATATAAACCTAAAAAAAAAAAAAAACCCACAACAAAAAATAAGAGAGATATGTATGAAAAACATCAGAATAACTAATAGAGACAAGAATGTATGAAATATGTGTATGTATGCACTTAATTCTAAAACGTATTTATTTATACCATTTAAATCGTAACTTTACATAGGGGTGAGTCAAATAAATTCTCTCTTTCTTTCTGCCTTCCACAAGCATTTCACTTTTATTTCCCATCCCTGCCATCCACCTTTCTGAATCTCTCTCATTGTGTGCATTTGTAAACCTGTCTATAGAAACTTGTGCTTCTCCAGCCCAGAAATTAGCAAAGTATGTGAGACAGTAAAGGGCTGAAGGTAAATCACCATCCCTTCCTTTAGTGTATAGCTCCTGCCAATTCCCTTAAACTACAACAGATTGAACTCTCTGAAATCTCAGGAACTGGGTTATTAAATTTAAAAGAGTCTGCGTTCCAGGTATCCTATGTGTCAACGTTGAACATAACTACAGGTGTTAGTATAAAGTCTTCAGCAAGGAGACATACTGTATGACAAGTCAAGTCAATGGGATATTCCTCAGCTTTTCCTAGCAAAATCCTTTGTGAAGAGAGTTATACTAATAAAAAAGGGCTTCTGCCATCTGTCTTCATGTCAGTCTGAGATACATACTGGTGTAACTCAGAAAAATGCCAGTAACCACTCACTGTCCTCTGCCATTCATGGATTCAAGGAGCCTGCTGTGGGACCAGCCTGTGATGCAGTGCAGACCTTACTGACCATGCAGATGAGTGCAGGATCAAAGCGAGGACAGTAACGTGTGATAAAATTGCAATATACCTGCAAGAGCCATACCCAGATACGTAGATGCTCTCACATACAGGTTTTAACACATCATACAATTTAAAGGCAAAGACCTCAGGTGGATCTGTCTTCTACCACAGTCAGAAAGAAAGAAGTCTAGCAAAGGCTAATCTTTTTGTTTCTTTGTTTTTCCTCCTCTCACAGATGGTGTTGCTGTATTGTCTTAACCAGTATTAGAAAGATTATCTGGAGCTGTTCTTGGCAAATTGAAGTTACCACAAGAATATGACGACAAAAGCTCAGCAAAATCCTCCAGATATCTTCACAGGCCTTTGCCTTGGGTAATGGTAAATACATTTTCACTGCGGGTCATTTCTCATTTTCTCTTTGCTTCCATTGAGTTTCTTATTGCAAAGGTAATGCTCCCGTCTCCTGCTTGATCACTGTGGACAGCAACAGGCTATGGCCCCATCCCCAGCACAACAGCAGCTCACAATGAATGAAGTAGCAGCACAGCCTTACACCTTTGGCTTGGGGTTAACATGGAAAAAGTCAAACAAAAAGCACCTGGAGGAACGAAGTCACCTTAGCAAACAGCTAGAGCTCCCAGGTCACATAGCACTTAAACCCACTGCCTCTTAGCTAACTGGTGTGTATCCACATTAAATAATGATCTTGTAGCTGCATTTGTTTCTTTCAGTGCAATAAGGCAGAGTATCTAAATTCAGCATGTCCGTCTTCCCTACAGTTTCCTGTAAGCTGCTTATTCTCCCAGTCATCCGTCAGTTGTTTCTACATAAAACCCTCTTCCCCCCCAGTTGCCATAAAATAATCCAGGACACCTCCACTGAAACCAAAGGGGCTAGATGTTTTTTCACCAGGTGTCCACTCAGGAGGAATTTTAAGCCACGTGCATAACAGTAATAATATTTATATTTTAATCCTTTTACCAATGTTTTTTCCATTCATTAAGCAGAAGCAGTAACAGCAAGATTTCACATCAGAAGCCTCAGCTCTAGCATTTTCCTGGTGGCCAGTACTGCAGCTTGAGACTGCCCTCAAGAGACTACAACAAAAATAGTGACAGGACATTCATCTGCTTTTTCCCTGAGGCAATCTATCCACAAGGAAAGGCTGAGCTCATTTCAGATGTTAGTGCTCCATTTTCAATGCTCTCTCCTATTAAAAGCAAATTTCATACTTTCTAAAAGGAAAGACATTCTACCCTAGAAAATGCAGTTCTTCAGCTGGTCATGAGTTGAGCTCCTGGTTTTCCAAAGCAGTCTGCTCGTTTGTCAGAGATAGACTTTCTTGGGTTTTATCCATGTTGCCTTTGGAATGATTTTTTGGAGAATGAAATCCCATGCTGAGAAAAGGGGAATTGTATTCCAAGTGCCCAGTGCTGGCTGGACTCAGGCAGAGGAGCATTTAAGCCACAACTTCTATACTTCAAAAGAGTAGTCCAGACATGACAAAACCAGGCTGATATTCCCAGTATATGCAGTGTCCCTCACCCAGAAAGCATCCAGCCCTACTCCTAAATTTGGCTTTGATAAGAGTGGTCCCAGTTTTCCGAGTAGATGAAAAAGCTCTCACTCAGAAATGTCAAGAAGATGGGGGGTTGTGCCACTGACAATGTGGCTCTTGCTTGTCTCATTTACTTCACCCCTGGTCCAGTAATACCGCAGTTTTCACCTGCCACTGTAACTGAAAATCACTTCAAGGCTGTCGTAGACTATTTCACTCTTTCTGTTATGAAAGCCATAGTCCCTAGAGCCCACTCAGCTCCTCTCTGACACATCTCCGGCACCAGCTCTGTGCTCTAACAAGAATTGTAAGAATAAGTGTTTCAGCCTTTTGTTATCAAAAGAAGAAAACAAAAACAGATAAGGGAAGTGATGATCAAGTAAAAATAACTCCATTCTTCTTAAAAAACCAAAAAAATCCCTTCCATTAAACAACATTTCAATAATCACCTGAATAGTCCATTCCAATAGATCTTATTTGTAGTGTTTGGAAATCTTTATTTTTCTGAGCACTGTAAATGTTTCTTGCTATTCTTTTACAGTAATTTTTAACTAAAATTGTGCCTTCTCAGGACGATTCCCAAGCTGCTAACTCTCCAGAAACGTGCCACCTAAGCAGTTTACAAGCATCTACCTTTTTGCAGACATTTGTAGTAATTTTTGAATTAACTACAGTGATTAATTTTGCACATCAGTAGTCAACAGCTCTGAGTGGGTTACATAAAGAAGGGCTATAAAAACAAACAATATTTAATCTATTTGTAATTTAAAAGCAAAAGCATCACTTTTAGAAAAGATGGATAAAGCTATCTTCAAAGAGGAACTGGAATAGAAAGAAATGCATATCGATGTTTCCAAAGCCACTAAACACTCTCTAACATGCTGTGCTGGCAAATAGGGACAAGTTTCACTGGATTTTGCGGGTTTTTTTTTTGGCTAGACCAATGAACTACATAATGATATTTTTGAAAAGTACTTTACCTGTAAAATATTTTATCTGAGAAATACATTCTCTGTATTTTTCTCACTCCTTCCCTCAACAGCTAGAACAACTTGCCAACACACAAAAAATACATTTAAATTGAAATTTATATTTTTTAAAATTTACAAAATTTATTTTAAAAATTTAAACTTTTGATAGTATGTTAATTACCATAAATCAGGTAACAACTAAGGTCTGGACATCTACATTCAAGGAATCAGTTTCAATAACTTGGTTTAAAAGTCACACTCTTAGTTAAACTGTTGTCATTGTAAATATATGTCATAAATCTCTCATTTTCTCCCTTCAGATAGTCTTCTATTGACTTCAGTTCTTCCATCTTTCCCAAATAACATTTTTCCTAAGTATTCAATGCTTTGTTATTTCCCTACATGGTATATATTAGCTTAAAAAGGTAGGTAGAAAATAGCCTATTAAGAAAAATATGCAGCAGATGGAGCAGCAGGGTAGGAGGATGTAAAACCAATAAATTAATACAGTCTAATAATTCAACATTAAATGTAAAGTATTTGCGATAACTGGTCAATACTATTTAATTTCAAATCTGGTTAGTGACTTCAACATATGACTAAGAAGGAACTAGAAGTAGAAAAATTTCCAAATGCACTTTCAGTAATAATTATATTCTTATACTAAAGAAGCACTACATTTAGTCCTATACGAAGCTTTTCTGAAATGTGTTCCACACTTTTTTTAATCACTGGTATCCGTTAAATGTAATAATAAAGCCAAACTGCTATGCCCTAGTTTAAAAAAAAAAAATCTCAGAAATCTTCCCTTTTTACAAAAGGTTTACTCCTTAGTAACTCTGACCAAAAAAAATTAAGCCAACAGAAGATACACTCAGGAGTTTTGATGATTTCATAGTACATGAAAGATTCCCGAAATAAGGAGTACATAGAGGCCTCTACCAATAAACACAGGAACTTTTTCTTTCTCTGTAATGGCCATGCTTGTGGAGGCTGTGGAAATCATAATACTAACTACTGTAAAAATGTATTAGACTACAATCACTCATTCACATGTATGAATAAACATTTCTGTATACAGATTTCTACTCTCATTTTTTTTACTCCTATTGCCATTGCAGCACGCAATCATGAAGTGAGCTGGCTCTGCATGCATGCATGGATGCACTAAGGTCCTATCATTGTTCAACCTTATGGGGAATTGTCTTGAAAATTAATTTGTTTTTCACTCTGGTTACAGAAAGCCATATTTCTTGAGCACAGGACTGAAATCGTGCTCATCTCCAATATCATGTCACTCCACCTTCTATAAATAACAATTGCTGGAAGGACTAATTAGAAGTTAAAGAGCATTGTGTCTTGTGTGCAGTAGCTTATCCATGAATGTACAAGGGCTAGTTCTGCAAGAAAAAACATGGATACATTTCAAAAGTTCTGCTATTACACAACAATAAATTACCTTGAATTAGTCTTTTTACTTAAAATGTTGAATGCCAGATAATATGCTTCTATTTGTCCTGCCAACCACATTAAAAGCATCCACATGAATCAAATACATTAAGATGAGAAAAGTTGTACAGAGAGAATGACAACCTACGTGTTTCTGAATGAAGTGTGACAGGGGAAATCCCTAAGCCCCAGTGTAGCAGTACTGCTACTTTTAGACGACAGCATAGAAAGGGAGAACAGCATGCAAAACGATTTTTAAGTAGATCTGTTAAATTAGTAAATAGGGCAGAATAAAATAGAATAAACCACTGTTGAGTACATCAGTATGACCAGAGTAATTATTTCTACATTTCCATCCCCAAAATCAAGGCGAAAGTCTTCCCACAAACTTCTCTATACTAAGAAGTTATCCCAGATTCACAGATATGAGAGACCTCATAAAAGACCTCTCGTAAGAGACGTCCCGTAAGAGATCACAGGAGGTCACACAACATGATCGTCATCTGATACAAGCTATTGGACTTCACAAAATTAAAGCAATCATCCAGGCTTGACTTAAAACACAAGGTCCAGCACAATTCTTAGGAAGTCACTCAGAGGGTTAGTTGAGGAAGGAGGAGATGATGCTTTGTTTTTGCCGTTTGTCTAGCCCCCATTTCCAATCACACCAACTCCCACATCAGCACAAAAAGACCAAAAATAACTCACCCTTAACCTTTCCTTGATAATCCAAATGGAATGAACTCTAGAAGTTTAGGATAGAGGCTGTTTCTGCTCCAGTAAACTGATTTCACTGACCTCAGTTGAAGATCTGGCACTCCAGGATTTTGCCTTTCACCTTCTACAATAGACCAATCCAATATCTAAAACTTCTCAAGATTAGCACCATCTCTTAGGAGTTTTGTGGCTACCAGCCTTTGTTTCCAATAATCCATAATGCTGCCTTATTATTAACTTTACACATTAGAATTTCCTCAGGAGGAGAAATTTCATCAAAGTCTTCCAAATCCAGAGAACCACAGAATCCTTGATATCTTTCCTCTTCCAGGGTTATTGATGGATGTGAAGTACATTGCAAAAAGCAGTCTTCTGGAAATGCAGTGCTATCTGCAGACCATTCAGGAATTGATCCCATCATGTTGGAGGATCCTGCCATTGCTTTCCAAACTCAAAATGCTTTCTGCCCTTAATTTTCTTTATGTACAAACAGAATGACAAACTGCAGCATTATTGGGCATTCACTACCTGCTTCACATCTCCAATCTTCATAATATATCAGCAGCTACTGAAGACCATGGAAGCATTTACAGCTGATCAGACCAGTGAGAGGAAGGGGTGGGTATACACCATATTGACAGCTGCTACCTAAACTTTTCACATGGGGACCTGGGTGCCAAGGCTTCAGGTCCCACTCTCCCCCAGCCATATACTGGATAATGGCATGCCCAAAGGACATGTATCTCCCTGGTATAGTTCCTCTTTGGCTTCATCATTTCTGCCTTGTAATTACTTTATTGCTTTTCACATGACAGCAGGTATTGGGTTTCCGTGGCAAGGTTTTGATAGCAGGAGGGTTACAGCGGTGGCTTCTGTGAGAAGATGGTAGAAGCTTCCCCCATGTCCAACAGAGACAATGCCAGCTGGCTCCAAGCTGGACCTGCCGCTGGCCAAGGCCGAGCCCATCAGCAATGGTGGTAGCGCCTCTGGGATACTGTATTTAAGAAGGAGGGAAAACTGCACAACCTCAGCAACTGCAGCAGGAGAGAGGAGTGAGAACACCTCAATGAGAATGTGAGAGAAACAACCCTGCAGACACCAAGGTCACTGAAGAAGGAGGGGGAGGAGGTGCTCCAGGCGCCGGAGCAGAGATTCCCCTGCAGCCCGTGGGGAAGACCATGGTGAGGCAGGCTGTCCCCCTGCAGCCCATGGAGGTCCACGGTGGAGCAGATATCCACCTGCAGCCTGTGGAGGACCCCACGCCAGAGCAGGTGGATGTCTGAAAGAGGCTGGGAGCCCGTGGGAAGCCTGTGCTGGAACAGGCTCCTGGCAGGACCTCTGGATCTGTGCAGAGAGGAGCCCATGCTGGAGCAGGTTTTCTGGCAGGACTTGTGACCCCGTGGGGGACCCACGCTGGAGCAGTCTGTGCCCGAAGGACTGCAGCCCATGGAAGGGACCCACGCTGGAGCAGTTTGTGAAGAACTGCAGCCCATGGGAAGGACCCATGTTGGAGAAGTTCATGGAGGACTGTCTCCCATGGGAGGGACCCCAGGAGGGACCCCATGCTGGAGCAGAGGAAGAGTGAGGAGTCCTGCCCCTGAGGAGGAAGGAGTGGCAGAGGAAACGTGTGATGAACTGACCCCAACCCCCATTCCCCATCCCCCTGCGCCACTCAGAGGGAGGAGGTAGAGAAATCGGGAGTGAAGTTGTGCCCAGGAAGAAGGGAGGGGTGGGGAAAAAGTGGTTTAAGATTTGGTTTTATTTCTCCTTATCCTACTCTGATTTGATTGGTAATAAATCAAAGTAACTTTCCCCAAGTTGAGTCTGTTTTGCCCATGATGGTAATTGGCAAATGATCTCTCCCTGTCCTTATCTCATCCCACAAGCCTTTTGTTATATTTTCTCTCCTCTGTCCACCTGAGGATGGGAGTAATAGAGCAGCTTTTGCTAGGTATCTGGCATCCAGCCAGGGGCAACCCACCACAGAGCAACAGAAGGGAACAGCTAAGCTTACATATGAACATGATAACTCCCTTATCAAAATTAATATTTAGAAGCAAAGCAGGATACAAAATATGCATCATGCTCTCCGCTGAGTTACACAGAGGTTGTGCCATGCACCTCAAAATCTTCTATTGTCTCAGTGACCAAGCTCTGAAATAATTGGAAGTAGCAAAATATCATAATCTTCCATACACATATCCCATCTTTTATAAAACACATAATTCCTAGCAATGCACTTCTCTAACCCAGCCTTAAAATGCCACCCATTCAGTGGCACCACATCAAATTGTCCTTTTTGAATTGTAGTGTAATGTGACCACCACAACAGGAGAGTTCACTCCATGTTTAGTACGTTGGAGATACAAGCTCAAAAGCTTTCGTCACTGCAGTGATGGACAAAGGTGTCCTTCCAACAACAACTCTGGTTGAAGCACCACTGTGTAGTGAATGACTTGGGCTCTTCATTCGATGTGAGAAAAAGCTTCTCCAGGGGAGAAATTAGGAGATCTTATAGCTTGATTAGGTTAAAAAGGGATCAGGTCTTTAGAACCGTGAAGTTCACCTTCAGTTGTTCCTTCCCAACGCTGGGGCATCAGTCTAGCTGGACTCACTCTGTTAATGCATTAAAGACAGACAGCCCCCATGCCCTCCCTTAGCACTGTTTAGCCTGCACAGCTTAGTCACTCGTTTCTACCTCACTTACATGCATTCAGACTAAAATCCTGATGTTTGAGGAGAGTGATGACCAACCTTTCCGCCTGAGCAGGGCACACAATTTCTACTGGCAAGGTGAGCTGCCTGCCACGGTATTACTGAATTCATATTAGATCTGATGCCTCCGAAGGGGTCAAATTTAAATGCAGGTACATAATACATTCCTTCACTTTCCAGAAACACAGGTCTTATGCATATGGGATGTGCAGTGTGCACTCTCATTTCCTAGATGCAGCCCTTTACAGAGGATGAGATAACTCTCAGCAAAGAAAATCATTATTTGCAGCACATCATTATTCATGCTATAAATCTTTTGCATATACAAAAAGCTCTCAGATTCAGCTACTATAATTCAGTCACCTTCTAGTTAGAAAGCCGCAGTTGTTCAAAGCAAAGTATAAACAGCATTCAGTATTCAGTTGTATGACAAGGTTACTAAAATGGAATCAAAATTTAATTATTGGGTTGAAATGAGTAAGTAGAAAAGCAAGGCAAAAAAGGGAAAAAAAATCATACAACTACTGTTTATAGTCAGAACGTGTTTTCAGCTTTGACAGCAATCAAACTATTCCCACTGAGTACCTGAGAACATTCCTGAATATCAGAAAAACACAAATATTAACTTCAAGTGCAGAATATTTACAGAGAACATAACTTGAACTGTACAGCTGGCTGAAAAAATTTTGTATGGTTTAATTCCAATATTCCTGTAATTTTGTTTCTACCTGATGAATGGAAGATTTATTTAACCAATCAAAAAGAAAAGCTTAGAAATTCATAATACTCCACCAAGTTTTATAATATGCCCTGCACTAGTTACCAGGGATAGGTTTGTGAAAGCTGAGCAGATCACAGGCTACAATGGTGCAGACAACAGAACAAAACGATGACAATTCAGTGAAAAGTTCCAGCAGTAACTTGCTAATTTTGTCTCTCAAGAGGTCATAAAGAAGACTGTTTGCTATACTGCCATGTCTTCTGAGCTGAATCACCTTTCCAAAGTTTTAAAAATAAATTATCAGTGTATACAGCAGGAATGTTACTGCTTGCTAGAAAGAGAACTGACTAATAACAAGAAATTGAAGGAGTGAAACTATTGATTCAGGTCCACAGGACAAAAAGTCTCATTAATCCTGATTAGGTCACAGGTACCCAGGGAACAACTGGGTCCAACAGAATTTATTTCATCTCCAGCTAGTGAAATTGTTGTTATAATTCACACAAATATACACTGCTACTGTTATCATTTATGTTTTGACCTAGCAAACGAGGCTATGTTGGAAGAGAAACAAGAAGCAGAAGCTGATGAGAAATGTGACCTCATTACAATAGGCACAAAATCCTATCCTCAAACCCATTAACTAGAACTGTGTGAAACATTTTTGGTAAAATTTCATTAAACACTCTAGTTGATGTCAACACACTTTTTTTTTGCAAAACACACATGGTTTCCCTACTGTCCTGGTTAATAAACAAAAAAAACCCCAGGATAATACTTTAATGAAATATGTTGAATTTAATAGCTCTTGATATATTGCTTCAAGATTTATTTCATTTTTTTTTTAAGACTTGAAAAGTGTATGCTTTGTTTTATTGAAATTATTGAACAACTCAAATTTTTTCAGCTGTTTTTTTCATCACTGCAAAATTAACTGAAAAACCACTTATTAACAAAGTTCTTACCTCAGTGCCTGTGATTCATGCAGGCTACCCATTATACTCCATATGGCTTTATAGTCTGTGGATGACTAGATATTTGCAATTTGATTACTTGAAAAGTCTCTTCCCTCCCTTCAAGAAGGGCTTGCAGTACCAGTGGACTGCTGTTCATTACTGTTGTTGCTCTAGAGCAGATGGAACACTTGCCAATATGCAAGTGGCCTGTGACTCTCGAATTAATTTCCCTATCAGTCTGCCAGCATCTCAACTGATTAGCCTCTTAGCAAGTTTTGGAGAGTTAGAGATGCATTTTGATTGCTCTCTTTTTCCTCCAGCCATTTATAGACTAGAGAGGTTTAATAAGATGACCTGCTGCTCATTCCATCAAAATAGCTGATGTGTTCAATTACCTATAGTACTGTGAAAAATTAAAGGAAATTACAGACATTTTCATTATATTGCATAGTCATAAGGATAGTAAAAATACCCAGAATTTTTGTTAGGCACTTTAAAAGTAAAATACAAAATACATTTTCATTTACCCATCTAATGCATTAATAAATGCTTGTTATGATAATTTAACTAATTAAGTTGTCTGCTTTTGCACAAATATTTTTATTTATTTCAAGACAGATGTTTGCATCATCTATATTTAAGATAAAAAGTAGGCTTTGTGCAGAAGCTATGGCTTAAGCATCATATGATCTCTATATCATATTATCTCATGTTAAAAGTAATAAACTGATAGGATGGGACAAAGAAGAAGGTGTTGTCTAGAAGGGTCCCATTTCTTTCCATTTTCTCTTCTTCAAGACATTCCCCTAAACTATGGTTATTTCTCCCTCACCTCATCATGTCTTCTCCTCATTGCATTTTTTCTTCTTGCAATCAANTTATAATGTAAAGTTTACTGAGGAAAATGCATGGTCCTATTCTGGCAGTTACCAGTTTCAAAATTGCTTTATAAACCTTGCCTGTATGTGCTGACAGAGCAGAACAGGAGGGGTTGAGAAACAAATGCTTTGTGTATTGCTTCTTTATTTATTGGAAGATAAAGCACTCTCAGACAAAAAAAACTTGGGGCGAGATTATGGGAGAAAAAAAAACTATTAACCTGTGACAGGAATGTTCCATGCTCAGCGTAAGAATGCCTCTGAATATCAATTTATGTGTAGGAGGTCATTCCTCATCTGATTTAAATTTGTGTAGCTCAGATAACTGTAAGCAATGAAGGGACCACCAGCCTCCAGGCTAACCTCCCGAATTACAAAGCATGAGCACATTATAATTTCTGTTTGCAGAAGCTTAGAGATTAATATCCCTAGTCAACACTTTCTAAAGGTTAATTATTCTCAATACAGAATTTTTTACATCTTTCTTTTCCCATTTTTAACCTGAATTTGTCTAGCATCAACTACCAACCACTAACTCACATTTTACCATTTTCCACTGAAAAACTCTCCAGTTATCAGGAATCTGCTCCCCAAACACATAGTTGCAAAACATGTCATATTCATCACTTGGGTAAAATAAATTGAGTTTCTTAATGATAGAACTTTTCTCATGAAAAAGTTCATGATAGAACTTTTTTTTTTTTTTAATCACCCTTGAAGATTTCACTGGCTCATTCCCAGTTGTTCAGCCTGCAGTTCTCCTGCTGGAGCACGTCTTCTAACCCCCAGATATCTTCATGAATGCAGTATCTAACTTCCCCCACTTAATACTCCCCAATTTAGATATGCATAGCTAGTATTTCTTCTCCATCACAGCATCACAATGGGAACTTACTGGTCAAACATAAGTTACTGCTGCTGCTAAGCCCTTTTTTTATTTCCCAATATTCTAGGCTGGTTTATGCTACGTGTATGCCTTTGTATTTGACTGACTCACTTTTTTCTTTATAGCAAAGCAAATATTCCTTCTAAATCACTGCTGAAAAATATTGAAATATGCTTAGCCAGGAGCAGACCTATGGGTAGATCCTGCTTATCATGCTTTTTTCTTTTTCCCTCTATTACTTTTCAGGTACTTGCAGATAACCATTTTAGAAACCTAATGCATTCAACATTGATTTTTTTTTTTTAAATCAAGCTAGTGTTCTTCCTAGCAAAGTCACTACACACATGCCAGATTATACTACTAAAGAACTGAGCCCTTAGTACATACTGCTATTAATGAAGCAGTGCACTGAGCAAGAAATAAATTAACTCTTGCAAAATTCTGACCAACTTCAACACCTATTTCTGTTGGAGCATTTTCTTTTGTTTCCCACAAACATTAAAGCACTACAGTGTCTGAAACAAATTCTTAGGAGAAGCAGCACATGAGCTGCTTCCTCAGCTGATTTTTTCAATAGCTACAGAAGATTACTTCAGTATATTCCTTTACCTGCTTGCAGTAGATCAGTGGCAGACCAGGCCAATAAATGAGTTATGCAAAGAGAATTTTGAATTGCCCATTTAATTACTAAATTTCTATTTTATGTCATAAAATAGCTATGCCGAATTAAGAATAGGAAAAATGCTGCATGGATTATATATTTAACCAGCACAATATGGACTGCACTTCCACTGTACATTGACCAAGAAGTATCAAATGAAGAAATCTCCAAACTAATTTCAAGTAGGGATTTTGTTTTAATAACTTGCACTCTCCTAGCAAGCAAGAGAAAAAAATGTCAAGTTTTCCTTTCTAATTATTTGTACTTTGCTGTATCACAAAATGCTAAAAATTAAGGTTAATATATATATATGTATATACTGCCTATTCTATTGTTATTTCATTGGGATGGCATAAAATTATCATTTTAGTTGTTCATCTGAGAATTGTAGTTACTGACAGAAACCATTTGTTTGATACTGAGGCCTAAAACAATTTATTTCTCTTGGGGCAATTAAATACTCCTGTTGGTCTACAGGGAAAAGAGGAATAACAGTTAAATTGTCAAATAAATAATGCTAAATCTTACTCACGAGCATATGAATTCTTAAAATCACTTTCTGTTCTACTCAGCAAGTGGTGGTCCATTAATGGCTGAATATTTAGTAACATTTACAGGAGATTATCAAGTCTTAGAAAGGTATATAGACATGATCACTGAAGGAACACTGCCTGAGGAAGACTATTTGCCCATTTTATACACACAGCACTTCATATCATACAAGAGATCTATGATAACAATGTATGAGGATGTATGAGTCTACAAGAACAACAGAGCAACAGGCTCTATAACAAAAGCACTCCCTCGGAGGTCTGATGGAGCTGGAAGAAGAAAGGGCATGTTTTAACTGGAAGAATAGTATATATGAAAAAAAACTGAAAGCTGATTAAATCATCTGTGATTCCTGGAAGTGAGATGAAACAATAGGAAAGCAAATAAAAGCTCAAGATTATCTGGGAGGTGGTTCATTGCTACTGCAGAGACATCTGCTCACTGACACCAAATTTATTCAGCAGATAAAGGAAAAAATGTAATTACAATATTAACATAATGTAAAACTAAAAAAAAAAGCAGACTTTTATAATTAGTTTTTCAATTCATCAGTATTGTTCTGGAATTTCAATTCATCAGTAATATCCTGGAAAATGCTAAATGCAGCTATGACTCCAGCTCTAGCAAAAGTTAGTAGACACACTCAGCCTTTTTACTGTTAATACAAAGGAATGCTTAAGTGTCTCTTTGTAAAGCGATGCACAGAAATAAAAGAAACCACTATTGCTCCAGCAGCCAGGAAGGCTTCCCTAGAGAGTGAGTGCACACACAAGGACATCAGTCTGACAGTCTATGTATAAATGAAAGGAATGGAAAGCTATAGCTGAAGACAGCTGGAAAGCAGGCAGGAGTTGCCTCGTCTTGTTGAGTAGTTGTTGAAAGGGCAGGCTCAGACTTTGGAAAGAGGAGGTCTATCCTCCAGCTGTGTGCAGCACTCTGCATGCACACCTTGCAAATAATTGGGGTCATAGACACAGCATGCCCCCAATCCTATTCTCCCCTTCCTTAATCCCAGCAAAAAAAAATCTGGCCAGATGTCCAAATCCAGCCAACGATTCAGCCCCAAGGAAAGAAAGGGTCAGAAGTTAAGACATGAGAGTGAAACATGACAGGAAAAACCACTGAGGGAATATAAGGCAGTTCCCCAATGCTCTGCGGTGCCTGCCGTGGCTCGGGCCCCCATCCACCAAAACTTGTAGGCATGACATTGGTGCAGCCCTGAAACTTGATTCAAATTCTCTTCTGCAATCTGTTTATTGTTATATTGTGTGTTGTGTTTGACCTGTGTGGATTCCTAAAGGCATACTAATGGTAATTAAAAACAAATCCAAGTTCCAACTTTTATCACACAGAAATTGTTGGGTTTATTAAAGTGATTTGAGCTCAAAGACATTTTAGGTTAGGGAGTGCTAGACGTGTTGTCACCCCTTCCCTGCCTGGCAATTGCCTGGGTTATCAAGGTGACTCAATGGATTGGCACAGGTTTGTCTGGCCTTCTACATAGGTTGCTCCTGTCAAAAAGCAGCCCAACCTAGTTAGCAGTTACTGCCTTCCAGGTGGCTTCATGTGTGTGTGACTGGGAATGTGAACACACACAGCAGTGAATTTCACTGACCTTCACAAGGAAAGGGATGGAGGTGAGGGAAGCACAAGAGGCCTATCCTTGGTTTAAGACTATGACAGATTGGTTTCCAACTCCCTGGGACTCCAGCAGTATAATATGAAAAAAGTTGCTGAGAAGGGATGGACTGAGAATCCCCACTCTAGGACAGACTTTCTGAAAAAGGTGGCACTTTGGTAAATTGTGCTTACATTCATACTTAACACAGAATCAAGTTGCTGATAGACTTCCAGGAGATTCCCCCCTACAAACAGGGATGGGGAGAGCTAACACTGGCCCACATTTCAGCTGGTTGAGGGAGACTCAAACTACAAGAAACGCTCCATGTAACAGTGACTTGGGTACCAAAGTACTTTCTTGTTTTCCTTTTGACACTTTCTAAATTTTGAAGTCCTGCACTTCCTGTTATCTACATTGTGAGAGCAACTTTTTATTCAGAAAATTTCAGAAAATCAGAAAAATGTTTCAGAAAACATCAGAAAAATATGATCAAAAGCACAACTTTTTCATCTCTGTTCATTGCTAATCCAGAGTCCCATCTTGATGAAATTGCTGGTTTTTACAGTAGCAAAGACAGGGTGGAAAAAACAGCTAAATAATCAATCTCTCCTCCTCTTAGGATCCTAACTCAAAGCTTGCAAACTGATTTCACTCCAAATTAAAAATGAAAAGTTTGAAACACCAGCTACCTCAATAGAAAAAGATTGAGGCATGGGTAGTGCAGGAAAGATGTGTCTGAAAGCATCAGAAGTTTGTGTTTTAACACATGAAAATGTTTGATTTGTGTTTGTGATATACTAAACCTAATCTGTGCTCTGCCTAAGTTTTCAGAAAGCCTTGCAGGAGTTCTCATTCAGGTGCTTCCTGTCCCACTTCTCCTCTGGCAGCTGACTTTAATGATCAGTACATGCCAGAGTTCAATCACGTGGGTCCCATAACTCAATGGGACAGTCATCTGATGACCAAGTCCCAACAGGTAGGGGAAAGAACTTCATTTCATGATGAAACATGAACAAATTTCAAATCAGGTTTCCTTTTGAGTGGACCCAATCCTATACAGTCTTTGAAACTTTAAAGTTTCCAAATATGCAAACTTCATTCTCATTAAAATTAAAGTTTTCCTGCAAAAATACATTTTCCAGTTCCATAGAAAATTTGCAATTAACTCTATTTTTAAAAGTTTTATTTATTGTCAGGGGAAGTAAGCAGACTGAGCAGTCTAAAACACAAGGTTACAAACACAGGAAGCTGAACATATAGAAACATCTCAGATCCACTACAAAGAATGCAGACATATCTGTATGCAGATATATCTATATTCAAAGGTAAAACCACACAAACATACCTTACTAAATTAAATTTCTCACTAATCTCTAATGCTTTGAGCACCAATTTCACCACTCATACAGACCCACCAACTTCATCCATTCATTAATACTGAACTCATTAATAGGAAAAACATTGAATCCTACCCCTACCTTTTCTCACATGGTAGGCAGGCAGCCAGAGAGTTTATGAGGAACAAAACACAATCCCCTTCTGCTCCTCTGAAGGATAAAAATCACCTTTTTTCCTCATAGTAGGGGTCTGCGTACCTATCAGAAAGGTGGCCAGCTCTCATTATATCGCAGGATGCTTGCTTCATTCAAAGCCAGAATGTTTTCCTGTAACCGTCCACCCATGCCTTCAATATGCACAGAGGACATGCTCTTACAACTGTTTTTATGTTTCAGCTTGTAATTAGAATCTCAGTTTATGTTGCAGCAAAGAAAAGAACTGGAACAAATAACAACCTGCTCCTCTGCTCTACAAGGTGTGAGCCAGGAGAATAAACCCAAGAAGATAAGGTTTGCAGTACAAGCCTTTGAAACATAAATGCTTATTTCAAAACTAATGAATACTGATATAATTATACTGCAGTCATTAGACTAAGTAAACGCTCTTAACAAGCACACTTCAAAATACAATATTTAAAGCTGCCATGAACAAAATTATTGCCAAATAATAATCTTTAGCCTAATGGGATGCTTGGACATAGTTCTCTTTTCCAGTTTGTTTATGAATTTTTTAAAATTAAGTAACTTAGGTCTTAAAAGTAGATTGCTTAATGAACAGAGAGGTTCCTATAGTAGTAGCTGTAGAATGGAAATAATTCATTAAGAATCTCTGCTAAAAAATAAAACTAGGCACAAGGTTTCAACCAAGCTGGAAGGAAAGGGAACACAATCCTGCCTTGTGGGTGTCTGACTTGAGTGAAAATCCTGGTTAGGAGACCTTGGTCAGCTCTGTTGAGGTCCAAGACTCCCTCTGTGAGCTGACTGCACTTTCTGTGATGAAACACTTGAGTCCAATGCATCCAGCCCTGTAAGAAATCTGCAAAAAGTCTTCATATGCTTCAAAACAGAGAAACTGTTATTCAGTCTCAAACAAGTTGTGCTCCAGAATTTCTATAATTTATTTTGTGAATTGATTTATGCCATAGTCAGACTTTCCAGTTTTTGTCAGCATAAAGGGGGTTGGTAGTGCATCATATGTGTTCACAGACACACAGAGACATTAGAAAATTAAGAGGGAACCATTTACAGTTTGTGCATTTAAGGAGCAAGGCTGCATAATATGCACAATATTTGAAAATACAAGCAAATATTAACATTTTCATTTCCAAAGTGGTTTAAGATATAGACCTTTCTGAAGAATACTCAGGCAGCAAAAATATCATTCAACCCTAAACCACTAAATGGCAGACATCTTGCATCAAAGAAAGAGGTAAAATACCTAAAAAGGTGGAAAGCCTCATGGGTCAGGCAGCAGTTCAAAGCCGTGAGCCCATTAGGTTACATTACTAAAAAATTAAAAAGGAAATTAAATTGATTTAGAGGTTGGTATCAACTTCAAAATGAAGACAAAAGAGAAACAAAGATGCCTTGAGCAAGGGAATAGCACTGCATAAAAGATAACATGTACCACCGCCGTTGCTTCATGTGAACTGCAAAACAAGGTTTATCTCATTTATCCCTTGAATTAAATGGAGATATTCTTCTTTCTGCCTGTTAAAGACTCTCTGGATTGAAATCCTGTCTCCCAGTGAGGAAGTCAGGAACTTCATCATCCACAAGATAGTGTTAGCTGCTACTAAATATGCTGATCCTCTTCATGAAACATGAAACTTGGACCCTACACAGATTTAGAGGGCTGGCAAGGGAATGCTTTGTATGAATGGATACTAACTGAATTAGGGCTGTCAGATTTAAATCATTACTCCTGTCTGAAAGAGACTCTAAAAACAGTGCTTTGTGGGCTCACGCTTTAGAGATTAAGAGATGAGTGACACCCTGGAATGCTATTTATATCTCTACAAAATCAGAGAAAACTGAACATAAAAACTGTCATCATACTAGAATTCTGTATCTACTTTTTAAAAGGTTTAAAAAGTTGAGAGGCTCTACAAAGTGTACAGAATAAAATTTCAAAGTGGCACTTTCAGACATTATAAAATGGGTACCATGCTAGCTCTGACAGCAGTGCTGGCAGAAAGCAAGATGCAAAAGATGTTGTTAGAAAGGTACCTAGGTACCCTGAGAACACCTCATCACAATTCTGTCCATAATTTCCAATATCTCCTCAAAAAGGCATTCTTCACCTTGGTTTCCCCTGTTCTACTTTGTTTTGCCTATGAACATTTTATAACATTGCAGTATGGCACACCAGACATAATAAAAAGAGTTCCAACCCCAAAGAATTTACAGTAGGTCATACAGTGGAACAGTGAAGTCACGTAAAGTATTTACAGATTATGAGAAAAAAATTAACACTATGACAAGTTTATTGCAGTCACTAAAATAAGACTTTAGAATACTTGGAAAAGCATTTCATATGTGACTAAATGATACAGAAAGCAATGTGCTTATTAGGAAGTCCTATAATAATTTTGCATAGCTAGAACAAGACCAAATTATTTATGCTTGGGAAATAAATCCATTGTCCATCTTGAAAAGCCCCAGCAAGAATAAACTCAACCTTGTGCTGAGCACAGAGAATGCATGGTTCGCTTCAGACATTAAAACATACTACAGTCCAAAAGCATAGCTACTGGGAGCTGTATTACTTGCTAATAATAGGTGCCCTTGGATCAAGGAAGATGTTATAAAGTGATCACATAATTTACTGTTACTTTTTCCCTGCCAAAATAACCAAAGAAAAGCTTGACCTATCGATTCAGATAATCTAGGTACACTATAAAGAAGCTTATTACTATATTGTTGAATAAATGAAGTAAATAACCAGCTGTGATAGTAATTTTATCATTTGCAAGCCACCAGCAAAGTAAACCAAATGTGCAAAAACTCGGGGTAACATAACACAAAATACTGTGAATTGCTGCAGAAATTTTATTCTGCAAGCGCTGTTCCTCCAGGAGACCTCAAAATCAAAATGAAGTAAAGGGAAAGACAGTAGCTACATGTTCAGAGCTGAGATGATCAAGGCGCTGAAGAAGGTGGCTGACAAAGATGCCTTCTACAGAGACAGCAGAAATATCATTAGAACATAATGTCACAGAAATCTATTAACAGGTTAACAAGGAAAACATTTTCGGGGGTTCCTCTACTGACCTTTATGTTTGCAACAGTATCAAATCCATACTGCCTCACTGCCCACCAAAAACTCCAAGACCAGAGTAGAAAGTGTTATCTTCAGAGAAACACATTAAATAACAAAACCTAAATCAAATGTTTAACTAAATTAAATGAAGAGGGACACCACTCCTGAAAACCATGATTAGGGCACTCACTACGACTAGAAGACATGGTTCCTGAACTATTTCTACATCACACATCACATTACCTTTGTTTTCAATGGCAATCCTCTCAATAGCTCTAAAACCAAAAGCAAAACGCAAGAACAGAGGCCAGTGTGGGCCCAACAGTACAGAGCAGAGCGTGGCAGGTCAACATGATGGATAGCTCTCAGAACAGCTGAAGTTCCTCTGTTTTGGCTGGTTATAACTGCTGGTCTTATTCATTGGCTTCATACTGCAGTTTTGCCCAAGAGGAGAGGGGAAAGGAGGCCTTCAGCAAATGAGAGAGCATCTTCATCACACAGTTCTGGTTTCATTAGTTAACTGACTATTCTTGCCATGGCTTCCAATTTATCCCATGTAATTGCTAGAGCATTTGTGATTTTGTTCTACTTGTTTGAGTAACCGAAACAGTAACAAGACTCCTTATTTTATATAAATCTCCATATGTTCTCAAGTACTCTATTTCCAATCTCATTTGTAATGTGGAAGAGGACAGTCGGATTTTCTATTTTCCATTTAGTTATTTGCTACAATGCCTTTGGGAAGTAGCTATTTTCTTCATTTTCGTTTAAATAAGGGCCCTATTTAAGAGCCCTGATTTGGTTTTGAGAATCCTTGCCAAAACAAAAACCAAGTAATGACTGACTTGAAATACAATTTACTTCCACAATGTAAATTCAAGGAACCCTACATCAAAGTAAGAATAGGGTTTGTGGCCTGTAGGAGAAGCTGAGAGAAGGCAGTTTTCCCCTTCAATAAGAATTTAGTAATAAAGTCTAGTTTCAGGTTCAGGTCCTGCCATATGAACCTCCTTGAGGCCATGAAATTCAGTGAGAGGAACTTAGTTCTGAAAAAAGAACTAAATGCCAGAAGTGACAGTAAGAAATAGGTGGAAATAAGGTGCCTTGTTACCCTTGTGGGAACTTATTGCTTCAATTTCCTTTCTTGTTGTAGGTAGGATAAATACACCAGAAAATTCTCATTCTCCCCCTTTGCTGCAGGCTCTGCTGAAGTTATTCTGGTACTGTCACAGCACCCTCTAAGAAACACAAATGGCATTTTAAGAGACCTGTCAATTACTAGTGGAACATCCTCAAATAAGATTTCTATAGAAATAGAGCTTGTATTGGATGTTAATTGCCAAATGAAAAAAAGATACCTAGTCTGAAAATGTCCTACAAGCAACCAGTTAATAACACAAGTACTGCTTTCCTCATGAAAATGTTACATCTCCTGTACTTCACAGCTTACAATACCCAGTTAGACTTCATTCTGACATGCACATGACCACATACATCCTCACAGGATGTGACAAACCATTTCTTAGAAAATAAGAGCTTCAACAGATGAGGAAATCTCTTCTCTGACTTCATACTGCTGGTCCCTCTCTCATGTGAGGAAAGTTGCACCACTTCAAACCTACATCCTAGGATGCCAAAGCAAGACAGGAGGTCGGTGATCTAGTCCGCCAGATCAGCCAGCTAACTAGCAAGGAGAGGGGCTGATGGCTGAAGTGAAAAACATACTGCCAAACAGGAAAGGTGATAGTGGAACAACGGGCTTCAGAATGGGCCAGGCTTGCCAGCTGTGAGCCGAAAAGCTCCTCTCTGTGACACTGCAGTGTGAGCGTCTGCTCTGATACTGCCACCCCAAAGACCACCACCTCATGTGTTAGCCATCTCCTTGCACACTGATGCTACAGGATGTTACATTTGTCCAAGGCAGTGGTGATAAGCCTGACTGAGGTATTGATTACCCTGATTGAGATCCTCCCGCTCTTTCTGATACTGAGGGTATCTAGGTAACTACTCCAGGCTAGATGCTGAAGTGTTAGTTAGCTAAACCAAACATAAATTCACTCCTAACCATACAGTCTACTACTAAGACAGTTGGTATCATCAGGACCTATCCCCACAATTTTTGTGGTCTATGAGCTTACCAACTGTGTCATGTTTATAAACTACAGTTCCTTAGCGGTTCTTCCACAATATTCCGCTGCAGGATGTGTAGATGCTCCACCAGTATGTCCAGTTATGACACGTCCTTTCTCAGACTGAAAACCTGCCATGGAAAATTAACTTGTAAAAAAAGACAGAGTGAGGAAAGCAATCAACCAAATTACTACGCCATGAAGACTGTGCATATTATTCAGCAATATTTCTACTCAAGGCCAAGAGAAAATAATCCACTATGCAGTAGTGCCACTAAAACATTTTTATAGTAGGAGTCAAAGTCAGAAGTATATGAAAGTATCTTTTTCTCTAAACATTAAGAGAGAAAGTAGTTGTGTGTGAGGTGCCACTGACTTAAAAGAAGAGGATCCTTTAAAAGGGGAGCAATGGAGGAGAAGTCTAGGAATTACTCTCAGAGAATACGCATTGATTACTTGTATCAGTAGTCATCCATAGAGAGACTCCACTCTGGTACCAGAATGCCTGAATTTTTTTATGTCACAAGACCCCTTCCTTGTCAGATTGTTCTTTAATGCAACAACAACAGCAACAATATAATGCCAAGAAGAAAAACATTATGCAAGCATAGCAGGAAATCCAAAGAGGCTATTTAAGAGTTTCCAACAAACTCCCCGCAGCTGCTGCTATTTGCCCTTTCGGAACAGTGATTTAAAGAGCCAAAACTAGGATCTGAAGTGCTGGAGAGTGATCCACAAACACCAAGAGGCCAGAGAGCATAGGCCTGGCTGTGAATTTTACCTTCTCTCCAGACTTTGGTGCTTGTCTCAAGGCTGTGTTTTGCCCACATGGAATTCAGAGCCCAGACGTCCCTCCTGGGTAGGTACTGCAGCTGAACGGGCTGCACAGGAACAGGGTGAGGGTACTGAAAAAACCTACCTTCTACACCCCTGCCACATGGCTACAGGCAGCCCTTTTCCTGCCTAATTCTTCTTCCCCTACCCTGATATCCATGCTATCTTCTTTTATTTTTTTTTTCTATTTAGTTTATATTTTTCTGATTAAATCCAACACCACTCCGGGGTCTGTATAGCTGAAAGATATTGCATCAGATGGCCCTGACCCTAAGAACAATCTAAATAAACATGACAAGCAGAATGGATACAGCAAACATCACATGGTTCCCGTATACAGAAGGGTATCACTATAAACCCAGTATTATTATTGTCAGTAATGATAACAGAAAGAGGTATCTTTGCTTTTAAAAATCCACCTCTTCTCCACTTACAAAGTTGTAAAGGGTCCTGAGATACCATAGAGGAAAATAGAGAAAGGGCTTCTGGCAGACAGGTACTTGTCTTCCTGCAAACCCTGACCTTGTGAAAAAGGGTCAGTGGACAAGTTCTCTGTTACTGAACAAGCCTTCCTCACCAACATGATGCAATACTAGCTCCATTACAAGAAAATGCTGGTAAAGTCTCTGGTCTTAATCCAAAGCTTGACTGATGTCTGGAGTAAGCACTGGGGCAACTCAAGCTATGGACCGCAGCCCAGCACGAATGGACTAGAAAATGTGCTAAGCCACACAATTTTCATGGCCAGTATTCTCCAGTGATGGATAGCTGTAAAACTGCCTGTAGAGAGTAAGTATTTCAAATGAGAAACCACAGCCAAGGCACCCTCAGGCTTCCAGGGACAGAGGGAAGGACTGATTCAGGTCATTTTCTTTGAAAAATCTCAGAACTGATGAATCCCAGATGAGCCAGATTTCTATAGAAACTAAGAACTTTGAAGTAGAAACAGGACTTATTCAAACACATCCATGTGCCCTGAAAGGGCTTCAAGATATTTTCTTTCACACAGTCCAGCCTTTAGACAGATAAACTTTCCACAGACATATGGAAGGATTTTAGCCCTTTAATATTAGAAGTAGCTGAGAATGGATCACAAGTCTTTCTTCAGAAGTGCTCTTTATCTCCCTAATGATCCCAGCTGCCACCAATAAACAGACAAGGAAAAATGAGTTGGAAATATCTCCATGTTATCATTTCAACCTCTTCCCTTGACAAATGAAATGGACTGGGGCAGCCTTGTAGCTCCTGTTTTTCTAAGTTGGCAGGGGCAAGATTTACCTATCTACAAACACTGTCATTTTGGAAGTATTTTACATTAGAAATTATGACAGAATTTTTCCAGCGGCTAGGAAAAGCTGCATGTTTCTCAGACTAGGACCCTGAGTGTGGTTCAAAAGAAGAATTCAAAGTCATTGTCTATGTTCAGCCTTCAAGAAATATCATTGTTCCCAACTAACCTACTGGTCAAGCGTGAAGGAAAGGGGGAAGCTTTCCTGCGAATATGAATCAGCAAAAATACTTTTGGAGGAGTTATTACTTCGGCGCACAAGAAAGTGGATAGAAATCAAGACTTGCAGAGCTACATGCTGGCACTAGACATGATTTAGTGATTCATGCCAAAGGGACTCTAAAATTGTTTTAATACCACAGTTCTGTTCCAAAAGTCTACAAAGTTGTTGGTTTTTGCTGAACATTAAAGGACAAAACCTAAAATATTTTCCAGGAATTTTTATGGCTCCAGATTCTTGCTAGTGTTTGGAATGACTCCTTGGAGGAAAGAAACTAATCAGAAGAGAGGAGGAAACAACCATTAACCAAAGAAAGAGAATCCCCAGCAATGTGTAGAGGGGGTCCTTTGAGTGAAATGGATTCCTCGTTCCTGAAGGAATTGGTACCATATCTTGATACTCCCACACCTTTCTTGTTAAAGAGAACTTAAATTGCCTTCTCCTCAAGGACCATGCATGATCTTCCAGTTTGGCTAGAATGCCAACCAAGGAGCTGTATCACTTCTGCTATGAAAACAAGAGAAAGCAAATTGTAACTTAGAATCACCTGGTCTGTGGTTTCCCCCAGGCTCGACAGGTGATAAGCAGATTTCTTCAGTCCTGAGCAGTTCAAATGAAACAGGATGAGAAAGAAAAAGCCTACGGTCCTCCCGCTCCATCTGGCTGAAGTGGAGGCAGACTGGACCATGTGATGCCTGTTCCCCCACCCCCCCCCAGCACTACCCTTTCCCAGAACTCTGTGCCAAGGTATAAGAAAGTAAAAGACCCACAGGACCAATACCAAACAGTAGCCTTAATAATATGGCTATGTATTTCATTACTAATTATGTTTCATTAATAGACCTCCATGTTTGCGCCACCTGCATTTGTTCACTGTTAACCATGTGCTTCAGTGCCAGGCTTCCCAGATATTGCTGTGCTCTTTCACACACCACCATGGCCTGCTTCATGCTGCACATTATTTCTTGCTGCCATCAAACAGTTTGCTTAAGTGAAACTGCAAAAAAACTGGTAGCTTCTTGTCAATGGCCCAGTGATAATGTGAAAAAATATCTTCTTCCTACCCTGAAAGAGTAACAACCTAGCTGCATATCAGGTCTTGCTATTATGGCCTTTTAAATATATTTACTATTTTGTTCTTAAATAATATTTATTTATTCCATCTTTTTTCACATTTACACTTAGAATAGATTTCGTTCGTACGATTTTATTTAACAGCAACCTTTGCTCCACTGTCAGTTCTTTCTCATTGCATGTGTTATCTGTGCTTCACAACACTCCTTGTTCAAAACCTCAGGAAATCTCCTGTCACACTACAGCTGAAGTAGCAAGTCTAACATCTCTCTTGCCATTGCTACTATGGCTTAGGCAGAAGGTCATGTCAAGGCAATAAAAAAACTACTTTACCTTCTTTTCATTTACAAGATGGGAGTGGGTAACTCATCCAGTGTAGCCATTTTCCTTGCTCATCCATCTCTCTGGTCTGACACAATGCATGCCCTGGAGTTACAAAGCATCCGAGATTTTATTTGTATCTTTACCTTTGATCTTTTACCCTAATCCTTTGATGTCATGAATTACGTTAACATCCTGAATGGGGTTATTTCACATCAATACTTTCACCCTCCTGCACTGTGAATCAAGCCAGGCTTGCATTTTTATGGGAGTGACAAGTTTTCACTTTCCACTGGCATTTCTAAAGTGCTGTCCCAGGGCTCTACTCCCTGTTTTGTAAGTGTTGGTCACTGAAACCGGACACGCAGTTATGGGGAAAAAAATAACCATTTGAAAGAAAACACATTTCCGCTTAAATTTAACTTTATTATTTTTTACTTTCGGTTGAGGTTTTGTGCAATCCCATTATGTTTCACTGCAATTCAGTTTTGGAAGGTGAGGGCAGCAAAGAGTCCTTCAGACTCACAATGTTTAGCCATTTTTCCCAGCATATGAAGAAAACATTAAGTTTGGCAAATCTATACCAAACTTGGATTCAAATAATTCATGTTCAAAGCCTGTAAAAGGAACTATTTATTCAGCAATATTTTCTTTCAAAATCAACTATGATTAAACACATTTCAGATCAACATAAACAGACACTTAGCACCAATTCCAGTGTGGTTTTACTGTTTATCCTCTGAAACAATACGGAGAGAAAAAAGTGCAGAGATGTTTACCTGAAACTGTTACTTTTGCCACACTTCAGACACTGCAATAAGAATGTGGGGGAGACAGGATGTTCATAAGGAGGATTTCAAACTTGTGTCATCAGACTATATTAGCCTGGATTTTCAAACATTTTGTGTTCCTTTGCCTCCAGCAGTTACTGTAATGAATAAAAAATAATAAAAAATAATAAAAAAAACCCCTCTACCCTTGTCCTATTCTATGAAGAAACAAACACAAAATTCAAAGAACATTTTATACTAATAGCATCAAATATTCCTTTTTTGAACTACCCCTGCCTGAGGTGTGTAATTCATGCTATCGTTATGATTAATGGAGCTTTGGTGATTTTTTGTGCGTGTGTGTGTGTGTGTGTGTGAATTATTCAGTTCCTTTAAGTAGAGGTTTTGGGTTGGTTTTTTTTTTTGTAGAGTCCAGCAGTGACTATCACATTTATAAATACTGCTGCATATTCTTGAGCATCATCTACCATCAAATATCCTACTTCACATTTTGTTAAACACAGAGATCTCAAGAAGTTTTCTTCCCTTTTATTTAATGCCTTAAGAACAAAGATATAAGTAAAAGCAGCAGCTTTGTTCTAAAGAACCAGAAAAACACACACCAAGAAAAACAAGGAGAATCAGAGCAAAGGTTGGTCGTAGCTCCAGTGTTGGGGAGCATCTGAATCTCCCAAAGTCTGAAAGAGCATGTTCAGACTCAAAGGATGAGATTCAGCCCTTTTTATCTGTTAGCAGAGTAAGCCCTCTTACCAGGACTCTTATGGGAGTAAGAGCTAAAGAGCTGGTGTTTCAGCTCCCACTACACTCAGTGGAGATCTAGTGAATACAGTCGCTAGAGCCTTGAAAGCTCATCATTTCACCCTAAACCAGGTGGATCAGTAGAATAATTTTCTAGATGCCACTAACTTCAATCGTTAGATCCCCACTGCCCGCCAGAGGAGCTTATGTACCTAGCATGCATGTAGGCATTATATTCGTGTTTTCATCTGGAGCTGCATCCTACCTTTGAGCGTAAGCCCTCCTCTTCTGCTAAATCTGGAGAAGATTTAATACTCATCAGAACTGGTGGAGAGGATCTGCTTTCATCTGCAGCTGAATCCTACCACAGTTTCAGTTCTTGAGGCAAATTCTATAGCAGAATGCTAAATCCCATCAGGAAGCAACAGCAGGAATTGTGTTGTTCTTCACACAGGTCAATAACCAAGTTTTATGTGCAACAAGCTGAGGGAGTCCACAAGCACACAGCTTCACAAGTTCCTGTAAAGGAACTTGAGCATTTCAGTCACTGTTTAATCAGAAGACCTGAATAGGGCTCATACAAACTGTGCCTTACGTACAAAGATTAAGCCAGTAGCCCAGTAAGAGTATATTCAAATAATTCTTTACAAGACATTTCAAAGAATCAAGAGCTCTCTTACCTTTTCCACACTATTAATCTTTAAAATCATTATTTGAGAAATGCTATTGCAAGGTTGAAATACTCTGGGATCTCATTAGGAATCTCTGGAGCTAAAAGCACAGTCACAGTTAAAACTGATAGCAAGTGGGCTGTCAGACTCAGAAGTATACCAGACACATAGCTTCTGTGGCTCTTCTACATAAACACAATGAAAGGTGAATTACACTGTCACACCTGTAAAATGACTGCTTCTGAATTCCTGTTCTAATAAGGATGTGCAAATAAGCACTATCAATTTTAGGCAAGTTACATATCTATCACCTTTCGGAAACAGAGTCTCTGCTACAGCTGAATATTGCATGCAGCACTGCACAAAGCTCACTAAATTTTCTGTGATCTTCTGGCTACTTTGAGCAGGTTCAGACTCAAAGCTAAAAGCAGATAATGTTAGGATAAATACAGAAACCTCTGCACTGCCTCTGTTTTACCAGAGAATCCCCTTGCTCAGAAGCAACTTTTCCAGGCTGGAGACTTAGAGAAAAATCTTGGTCCCACTGCAGTGAATATTACACTGACATTGGCAAGTCCAGAACATCCACCTCCCATTTAGCTGATGGAAAACACCACAAAGTGATTTTTCTTCCTACAGCAGTGAGGATCACAACATGCAGTTGCTCAGCAAATCTCAAGCAATTATCTCAAGGTTCTGTATCTGACAGAAGGCTGGATTTTTGAAGGAAAATAGCATATTTTAGACGTGACATGTCTTGGTTATCAGCAAGAATTTGCTGTTGGGATTTGGAGGATGCCAAAAAGCATATATGCCATGCATGAATCCTGATCACTACAGACAAGAACTGTTCCTGAGATCCCTAATATTTATTTACTGAATTCACATATTCAAATCTGATAGGCAAAAGGCAAAGCCTGACTCTTCAGCTTCAGATAACAGAAAATGCCAGCATCATTCAGCTATGAGCAATCATAGGAAAGAGAAATACTGCCAGGCCTGTTTTTGTTGTTATCCAATGCCAAGAGATGCCACACATACAATATCACCACAGCACGACATGTATTGATGATTGCCCCATTCATTCCAACATTCCTCTCTAAACAGCAAAACCTTTCAGTTTGGGAAGGTATATATTAAAGGCTGGCCAAACACTTCCTAATGTCATAGCTGCCCTTGCATGTAACTCAGAAGAGTTACAAGTCCAGTCACATAATATCTTCTTATAAGCTTCATTACAGTCTAACACAGAAACCCTCGTCCACATTATATTCAGTACGACTTTTTGCGTAACAGCTGGTCATTTCACATTATCATTTTACTGAAAAATGTATTTTTTCTGTTTTAAAAAGTGTTTCTCGTTTAATTGAAAAGGAACCTAACTCTTTGGTCTGCTCTGACAGCAACCCTTATGCAAGCCAGAAGCACCTCCTAACCAAAGAAGCATCTCAAGCGAAGAGACAAAAGCTCCTAGCATGAAATTCACTCATTCTGCCACACCCCCACCCCCACCCCAGTCTCTTACATCCCTTCTTAGGATCTCACACATTTATAGCATCTTGGCTTCTCTGAAGGGGAAGGCATGCTCCGGCACTGTGCTGCAGCTGAGACTGTGTCCCCCTGAACATATCTCCAGATCAATAATTTGGTAGTTGAGACAGCAGAGAATGGGAAAAAATAATGAAGTTTGATTTCCACCATTCAGTCCTTTCAAAAAGGTTGAATGTTGCAGTTTCTCAGGTCTCACCCGCTATTCTTCTGTGTCTGATTAGAAGTGTGTCATCTGCCCCGCAGCCCTATTGCCAGGGCAGCTAGGATGTCTCTATTTTATCAGTGTCCCAAAGGAGAGGTGATCCAACACATCACACGTTTCTTTCAAAGAGCTATCCTAAGGAACCTAAGCAGATCAGGCCAAACTAGCTTCCAGCTCACATGCAACAAGTTTTGAGACTGCAACCCACTCTTCCTTCTCAAAGGCTCTGCTGTGCTTGTTCTAGCACATGACACATTCACACATGTGGTTAGGGGCAGGAAAAAGCAGGTGAAGGGAAAAGGGAAAGAAGGCTGCCAAAAGCATGCTTCCTCTGCCAGGCCAACTCTTCAGGGCCATTCCCACCCACTCCTGTGCATGCCCGAGAGGCACATGGGAAAGACACGGTTGTGAAGTGAGTCACAGAATTAGGGTCAGAGAGTAGACCAGTGTAGGCTGTTGTGGTGAGTGTCTGCTGCAGACTGCCTGATTAGGAAGAAGTAGATGAGGCCTTCTCCAGATAACTGTAAGGAGTCTCACATTTTCAGGACCTGGTCCTCGTGGAGGACTTTAACCATCCCAGTGTCAGCTGGAGGGCCAATACAGCAGGGCACATGCAATCCAGGAGGCTTCTGGCATGAATTGATGGTAACCCCCTGACAAAGTGGATCAAGGAAACAACAAGAAGAGATTGTCTGCACTTACAAACAAGGAGGAACTTATCAGGGATGTAAAAGTCTGTACAACTTTGGCTTCAGTGACTATAAGGTGGTGGAGTTCAGGTTTCTGAGAGAAGGGAACAAGGCAAATAGCAAGGCAAACTGCAAAATCACAACTTTGAACTTCAATGGTATACAGACCTGGAGAGAAGAAGAGTCCACAAAAGCTTGTTGATTTTTCAAGGATCACCTCACTCAAACTAATTTCCTGAGTAGCAGGAAAGGAAGCATGAATGAACAAGGAGCTCCTGACTAAACTAAAATGATAGCACACAGTAGGTGGAAGCAGGGACTGGTGACCCAGAAGCAATATAGACACACTGTCTGAGCATGCAGGAATGGTGTTAGGAAAGCCAAGACCCACCTGGAGTTGAATCTGACACAGGACCTGAAGGGCAACAAGAAAGGCTTCTGCAAGTACATCAGCAGCAAAAGGAAGACTAGGGAAACTGTGGGCCCACTGTTGAATGGCGCAGAGATCTGGTGACAAAGAACATGGAAAAGGCCAAGGTACTCAATGCCTTCTTTGCCTCATGCTTTACTGGTAAGTCCTGCCTTCAGCAATCCCAGGTCCCTAGGAGACCAGAGGAAGAGTGTGGAGCCAGGAAAACTTGCCCTCCATGGAAGAGGATCAGGTTAAGGAACATTTACACAAACGGAACATACACAAGCCTGTGGGTCCTGATCAGACACAGCCATGAGTGCTGAGGGAGCTGGCAGATGTTACTGAGAGGTCACTCTCTATCTTTGAAAGGTCATGGTGATCAGGGAAGGTTCCTGAGGGCTGGAAGAAAGCAAATGTCACTCCCATCTTCAAGAAGGGCAAGAAGGAGGATCTGGGGAACCACACCTTGATCCCTAGGAAGGTTAAGGAGCAAACGATCCTGGAAACCATTTCCAAACATAGTAACTACAAGAAGGTAATGGGGAAGAGTCAGCATGGATTTACAAAGAGGAAATGATACCTGACCAACCTGACAGTCTTCTACAATGAAGTTACAAGCTTGGTGAACAAGGGGAAGGCAGTGGATATTGTTTACTTTGACGTAGCAGGGCTTTCAACACTCTGCCATAACAACCTCATGGACAAACTGAGGCGTACAGGCTGGAAAAGTGGACTGTAAGGTAGACTGAACACTGGTTGAACTAATGGACTGAAAGGGTTGTGATCATCAGCAGCACAAAGTCCACCTGGAGACCAGTCACTTGTGGAGTATCCCATGGGTTAATACTGGTGCAAATACTGTTTAATTACTGACCTGGGCACTGGGACAGAGTGGACCCCCCCCAGTAAGTCTGCAGAGTTTGCAAAACTGAGAGGAGTGGGTTTGACCCATCAGAGGGTCATGCTGCCATTTAGAGGGACCTCAGGAGGCTGGAGGAATGGGCTGACAGGAACCTTAGGAAGTTCAGCAAAGGGAAATGCCAAGTCCTGTCCCTGGGATAGAGCACCAAGCTGAACATGAGCCAGCAATGTGCCCTTGTGGCAAGGAAGGTGAACAGCCTCCTGGGCTGCATTTGGCAGAGGGTCATCAGCAGGTTGAGGGAGGTGATCTTCCCCTCTACTCAGCACTGGTGAGGCCACAGCTGGAGTGCTGAGCCCAGTTCTGGGCTCCCCAGTACACAAGAGACATGGACATACAGGAACAAGGACAATGAAAGGCCAGGAAGGTGATTAAAGTATTGGAGCATGTGGCATATGGGGAGAGGCTGAGCAACTCGGCACTGCTCAGCATGGAGAAGAGAGATCTTACCAAAGTGTATAAATACATTAGGGTGGGAAGTAACGAGGAGGGAGACAGGCTTTTCTCAGTGGTGCCAAGTGACAGGAAGAGAGGCAAAGCCCACTAACTGAAATTAAGGAAATTTTGTTTAAACAGAGGAAAAAAGACTTTTTATGGCAAGGGTGTTCAAAGAGAGCTTATGGAGTCTCCACCCTTGGAGGTGTTCAAAACCCGACTAGACACAGCCGTGGGCAACCTGCTCTAGGTGATCCTACTTTGAGAGGGGGTTTGAACTAGAAGATCCCCAGAGGTCCCTTCCCACCTCAGCCATCCTGTGATTCAGGGAATTCTTTGGCAGTAGCAGGCAACTTGCAGCAAACCTTTTCCCAGAAAGAACAGTAAAATCCCTTTCCTTGCTCATTTTCTGTGAACAAATGCGTAAAGAGTCCAGTAGTTTGAGAAAGATCAGGCATGTAAAAAAGCTGCAAAATTACTTAATGTGCTCTCCAAGTACAATTACATGGCAAGAAGGACATAAAGCATACTATCTTCACCCGCAAAAAGAAACATTCGGATCCTGATTTTGGCTCCAAACTTCAGATAAACTGGGTGCTACTAACTTAGTAACTGAACTATGGCAAACTGTTCACAGAACATGAGTTTTCTTTTGCTCCATGCTATGAAATCTTCCACAGCAGCCTAAGCAAGATCCTTATACAAATTAGGCAAAGGCCCTCTTAGGTGAACCTGAGTCTTATCCATCCTGGAAAGTGCCTCAAGCAAGAAGCCAAAGACTGTGCTGGGAAGGAGAGGGAGGAATGAGAGCATTTCCTCTGTTTTCTTCCATCATTGTGAAATCCCAGGCTTGAAGAAAATCTTCAGTTAAATAAAAATAGTACAGTTCACCAGAAAAAACTGGGTTTGAGGTTTTCCAGGAAAAAAGTTTTGTTAACAATTGTTTCTTCAGAACTAAGTACTTTAGCTGACAAGTGGGGAAAACCAGTGTTAAATCAGTGCTTGTGTTTTTCCTTTATTTCTTTGGTACATTTACCTCACTAAGCGGAATGTTTAGCTCAGATTTGTTTTGTTTGGGGATATCTACAACTTACAAAATTAGGCCCATAAAAATGATTCTAGCTCATTAGCTGCAGATAAGCATTAAGCATTCACTTGTGGGAACAGAATCAGAATGCCTATACTTGGAAAAAAGTCCCACTAAAACTGGATGGTAAAAAAGTGCCTTCCAGTATCATCAGAGCTAACATGCCAAGTTCCCAAAATTTTGCTTTTGGTATTTATATAGTCTTATGAACGCAAATCTTAGGCAGCAAAGAGTGCTTCTGCTTTCATCTGATCTTACAGTTGTACCTTAAAACACACTGCACTCCAATCTATGAGAGTGCATAAACTAAGTTTGGTAGCATTGTCTTTCAGTAAGTATATTCCCTTGTAACTGCAACAACCTAAGAAAGACCACTACCTAGGCAAATCTTATCAAGTCATCAGGAATAAATGTCTTCCAAAAATGTTTCTAAACAATTTTTTGTACAAATTAAGAAAATTTCAACTATTTTGCAGGCTCTGGCTAGACTTGACTAACTACTTCAGAAAGGGTTAGCGATAGTTCGAAATTTTTTATATACGAAGAATGATCATTAGACAAAAACCAAGATCTGCAAAAAAAACCTAAAGAACCACCAGATTTGTTTTCAGTTAATTCTTTAATTCCCCTTTCCAAAAGGATTAAAATTACATACTTGAAAGACTTTTTGTGGAAAAAAGTCTTATTGTTAACTGTGTCATATTTAGCATGGGTATGAGAAAGTCATTTATTTCCCACCAAAAATGTCTTTGCAAAAAATAAATAATATAGAACTTTAAAAAAAAAACCAAAACCAATGGAACCCCACACAAATGAGGAAAAGGAGCCGTTTATTTCTTCTTTCATTTGGAGCATAGGGAAATGTAGGTTACAGCATATATAGTCTTTAAAAAAAACTGCTGCTGCTTCACAGCACTAGTTTTGTGCTGTGACACACTGCCACTGTAAAAAGGGATTCAGGAGACCTGGTTAGCCCTTCTGAAGTAGCCTGCTACCACCTAAGTTTTATCCCCTGTTAAAAGAATCTGAACTATCCTTATCCACTGGAGTGGCCAAACAGCGTGATCAGACATTTGCACACCCAAAGTATCTCTCAGCAAGGCTGTCTAGGAAAGCATTGGTTTCAGGGAAAACATAGTCTTTTTCGTTTTTCATTTTGCTCAGAAAGTGCCAGCTTGACTAAACTGAGACACTGGAAGGTGGTGGAAGCTTCAAAGGGAAAAGTAGCTCTGCTTCAGATAGCAATTTTTGGTCAGAGTGAAGGAAGGACTCATTGGTTCCAGAAGAACAAACAGCCTGGTGGTTAGCATGTCTGACCTCACCCTGCCACATCCACACCAAGCAGCAGACCACAGTGCCATTTTGCCAATGACTAGGAATTGTTATAAAGGATTTTTGAAGGGTTTTTAAATCTTTTAAGACTGTTATGATCCCTTCCAGAGTGTCTCCTTTGACTTCAGTCTTTTCTTCTCATTTAATGTTTCTGAGCACTGACTGCAAACACTGTAAGCCACTTCAATGTTAATTGTCTTTACTTCATCAGGTGCCTTCCCCACAAGCCCTGGCATCTGTTGCCTAATACTTCCAAACAGAACAGTTTTCCAGAACACTGGAAATAAACTTTTGTTACCTTTACTACCAGCTGATTGTTAGTTAAAAATAACATACAAGTAGAAGAGTTGCTCACTTATTTTAAAGAAAATTCAGCTTTCATAGCCAGAATCATGATGCTTCAGGCAGCATGAACAGCTTCATCAGATCATTTGTAAAGCAAAGAATGTAATAAGAAGACATGACAGAACAGTGTAATTGATTCAATCAGTATCACTCGTTTGAGTTTCTGGAACTGTACTTTTCCATGTCCTTAAAGCAAAGATTGGGGTTTCCCCTATGCATTTGGACTTATCCTACTTCTTACATATTACTAGGAAAGATAGTGATAAAACGAACCGCAAAAGGTATCCCTAGCACAAAGTATGACTTCATGTGAAGTTCTTGCCATTAAGTCCAGCTTCATTCTCAGAGTTAACACTCCCAGCACAGAACCAGGAAACTCAAACTGCTTTTCCACTTTTCTTCATTTATTTTTAAAGTGTTCTAAAATAAATCTAAAATAAATCAATTATTTCACAAGAGAGAATACAGCTTTATCATGTGTTTATATATACACACACAAAAAAAAAATATCCCTTATATATATATATATATATCTCTCTCTATATCTCCTTGTCAAGATATCATCACCTGACACATTTTTAAGCACCCATTCCACTCTTCGCTCACTTCTGTGTAAGAAAGTCTTTCAAAAGAGCCAGAAGGGCTCTGATCACATACTCTAAGACTACTCCTTGAAGCATTGGCACTGATCAGAAACAAAGATAAGGAGCTTTCACATTACAGAGAACAGAAAAATAGAAAAGTATGATACAAGACCAATGTTTGCTCAGCCAACTAAGTTCTTTCACACATACTCAACTAAAACCTATGTGCCATGCAGTTATCACTTATTCTAGTTGGAAGATCACCAGTGTTATGGGTTTGTGTGGCGCGGTTTTCCTTGGTGGCAGGGGAGGGGGGCTACAGAGGCGGCCCCTTTAAGAAGTTGCTGGAAGAATTCGCTGCCCCAAAATGTCGGACCCGCGCGCCAAAATGTCGGACCCGCCTCTAGGCGGGGAGTGACGGTGGTAGCGCCTCTGGGAAACATATTTAAGAAGGGGAACCGGTAGTGGGGGGGGGAAACCTGAGAGGAACATCGCTGCCGACACTGGAATCATGGAAGTGGAGGGGGAGGAGGAGGAGCCTGAGGAGGCTGATGGCCCTGCAGCCCAGGGGGGTGAACGGTGGAGCGGAGGCTCCCGAAGGTGGCCGTAACCCCATGGTAAAAACCGCGCTGAAGCAGTGTGAGACGGGAGAGCAGCCCGCGGAAAGGACCCGCGCCAGGGGAGTTCGGGAAGAACTGAAGCCCGCGGAAAGGATCCGCACCAGGGAAGTTTGTGAGGAACTGCAGCCCGCGGAAAGGAACCACGTTGGAGCAGGGAACGAGAGAGGAATCTTCCCCCTGAGGAAAGAAGCGGCAACGACGATGTGTGGCGAGCTGACTCAACCCCCATCCCCGATTCCCCTGCGCCGCCGGGGGGAGGAGGGAGAGAAAACCGGGAATGGAGTTAAGCCGGGAAGGAGGGAGGGAAGAGTTGGGGGAAGGTGTTCTGATGTTTGGTTTCCCTTCCTAATACCCTTCTTTTGATTTGATTTGTAGTAAATTAAATTGATTTTGTTTCTTCCCCAAGTTGAGCCTGTCTTTTGCCCATGACCATAAGTGGGGAGTGATCCCTCCCAGTCCTTGTCTCGACCCACAAGTCTGCCTTTGTATTTTCTCCTCATCCCAACGTGGCCAGGCGAGGGGGTGGGGGGTGAGCGAGCGGCTTCGTGGTGCTTTGTTACCGACTGAGCTGACCTGAAACCACGACAACCAGTCACCCCATTCCACGCAAAAAAACCTTATGGTTTGGGTTTGCCTGGTCTTGTAGAAACAGTCCTAACTTCTGTTTGTTCAGTGTGGATCTCATCCACTGCATGACAAAGCATGATCGGTTCTAGTTTTGGCCCTTCCTGCTAGATGTTTTTGTGGCCCATTTTTAAAAGTGTCTGGTAAGGGAGACTCCACAGTCTCCCATGGCAGAGTTTGTGTTCTACCAGGCTCATAAATATGTTACTGTTAGAAAGTTTTTCCTAACGTCTTCCTGACCTGTCCAAGATGGCTCCCCAAAATGAATTATCCCCTTCCTCTTTGCAACAGCCTTGAAATAATAGATAAAATGCTGTTATATCCCCCTCCCACTTCTACCTCCAAGCTAAATAACTCCTTTTTCAATATTTTTTCATTCCTTCTTTTTAGGTGGTATTTTCTCTAGGCCCCCAACCCTTCATTTTTCTGCATCCTGGACTTTGTCCTTCAGTCAGTCTTCTCAAACTTGTGGCCATAACCTCTGCAGCCCACGGGCACAGATCTGTGGCTTCTCTCTCTCTGCTCATTGACGCTTCAAGTGGCCAGGGCAGCATACAGGGTCCTCACCTCAACAAGGAGCCTTCTGGGGCACAAACATACAAACCTATGGTATCAGTCAGCTATGGTCTCACCACAAGATACAGAATGTAGTTTCTATCAATCTTTAGTATTTCTCTAACCCATCTATAATTTCAGTGTGGCAGCTTGAAGACTCCCATTTATTGCTAAGCTTATTGCACTTCTATCACCCACCAGAATGATTTGAGCTTTCAGAAGATGTACACAGACTGCTCTGCAAGTAATAGGCTATAATCCACCTTTGAGCAGTCACGATATTGCACAGAGAAGTGATGTGCTAGACTTCAGCTCATTCTTTCTGAACTACTCTCCCAGTGAGATCTTCTTTCAAGAGAAATATCACATTGTATTTAACAGTTTGCTGTCACATATGCTTGACATAGCTATGGGTTTTCCCACTTCAAGAAGATCTCTCGATTTTCCAGGACTTCCTCAAAACCCAAGAGTTAGTCGTTATCCATAGACTTCTTTGTGTTCTTCCTGGAAGAAAAAAATAATAATTATGGAAAGGTATCATGGGGAACAAAATGAGTTTTCGTAGGTGTCACACTATCCAGGCACAGGAATCACACAGATAGAAGAAAGAATTTCAAACCATAATGGAAATTCTTTCAGAATGTGTTTGAAAAACATCACTGCCCATGGGTAAAAGTGTGTGTTTTTACCAATTAGTTCACAAACACTGGGTAAGTTTCTGAAGCATGTACTCATACTTTTCCTGACCTGGACCACTAACAAAAGTAAAGTCACAATGTAGGACATGCCACATCTCCTTGTCATCCGTTTAAAAAATAATCAGGAATACACAAAGCTTTTGAAGATGCCAGGGAGCAGGAGCTGCCATCTCTACAGATGCAAAATTTTAGTTTTGGAGTTAGTCACCTTCAGTCAATTGCTCTTTTCATTTTAGATTTTTCACACTACATCCATTCAGTCTCCTCATGCACTATAAAATCCTTGTTACACAGTTGCTGCTCCTTAACCAGGCACAAATTCAGAAGAATTTCTGCTTGCTTTTTTATTCTGTTTATAAAAACTGGAATCTCTCTGCAGTCACTGGTGGCTTTGGAAATGGGTAGTTTTATAGATTTTCCTCTCTTTCATCAAAAGTTTTTCCCCCATGTTTAACAGAGAGCATTAAAAGAGACAGAGGGTTATAAATGTTAGTACCTCATGCACTGATCAAATTGCCATCCCTCCCAGCAGTTACACTGCTGACAGATAAACACTGTGCAGTGCTCGGAGAACAGGCAGAATGGGTGCCTACAGCCCCGCCAGACAAGCCCATTTTCTCTGAACAGCAAGGCATTTTAAAACTTTTCTTTTTTTAAATCCCTGCCTAAACGAGCAGTTAACTCACAGGCCCCATTAGGCTGCTTTTTCCTTCTGAATCCATCATGTTTCAAGAGTTACTCCATGCCAATGCTACCAGTGAGACAACTCAACTCTGCAGTTGGCAGTGTCTTCCGTTCTTTACCCAAATGAAATATAAAGGGCATGCCAACTTCCAAATCACCCCGTTTACCAACCATGCACACACTACAGCCTAGCTGCCTCTGCGTACTGCTGTTCTGCCAGGGCTGGGGAAGCTCCTGAAGTGTAGGAGATGGGAAGCGCCACAAGAAAACCTGACCATTCTCAGTGGGGATCTGCTACAGTCTCTGTACAATCGCGAAAGGTACCAGTTGAAGATGCTTGCAGAAAGGACAAATTGATTATGAAGCAGGCCCAGCTCAGTGGTCCACAACTTCAGGCCAGCAAATCAGTTCATAAATGACAGTTCTCTCTAGAAGCTTCATTGTTCTGGCATTTTGCCCACAGAAAGTAATGGTAGACATAAAGTACCAAGAATACAGGGAAGAGGCTGAGAGTGGAGTTACAAGCAACTTCTTTCTTCTTGTAGGGAATTTTTTCTATCCCTTTGATCTTTACTGTGCCTTTTCTCATTCTGCTACATAGATCTGGGGATGTGGAGACCAGAACCACAAGTAGTACCAATACATTGTGGAACTGCACAGTGAAATAATTAATTCTCCATTTCTTTTTTTCTTTCTGATTGCTGCTAAACACTGAACAGAGAACTGACCATTAGGACTACCAAACTCCTTTCTTGAGCTCTGATAGCTAGCTAGGTGGTCCTCAATGTGCTTGTATAATTGCTTATTCCTTGCTCCACGCTCAAAAGTTAAATTTGTCTTCCAGTACCATGATACCCATTCACACCTCTTCAGAGCCAGTTTTATTCTCACCATTTACCATTTCCAAATAAAATGACAAAAGATTTATTTTGTCTGTCTCTTCTCTCCCAGTCCCCTCCCAGGATTAACCTATTTATGAAGGGTGTGGAAATATCCTGTCCTCCTCACCTACCAGTCAAACTTCCACTCCCATGAAACCATCTTGTACTTCACTGGTTAGCTCAGTACCAGTATTTTACCAGAAGTTTCTGTCACAGTCTAGGGCCACATCTACCTCCTTCGCATCACCACCAGAAACACATCACGCATCCTCTTCCGCAGAGGGAAAGATGTGGATTTATTCCCAAGAAGCGAGGTCCCAGCTGCCACCCATGCACTGCCATCACCAGGCTGGTAGCAATACCTGACATAGCTTTTTTTCTTTCTCTACATTAAACTGCAGGCTGGTTTTAGATGGTTAAAATTTACTAAGGCCACTGTCCATAATGGCATGTCTCTCTAAATCAAACTTGAAAACTTACAACAAACACTCATTAGTTCAACCCCAGCAAAGCCTCTCTTTTAAAACCATCCTTTTCTGCTTGGCTAAGTGATTTTTCACCAAATAACATCTGTTTTATCCTTGCGATTTTTCCTAATTTCTTTGGAGTTTATAGCTGTTTTCTTAGAAAAGGTGTTCTTCACGCTACTTTCACATCTGTCTTTGCTGACCAGGAAATATCCTTCCTTCTGTAGCTGAGTCACAACTTCAGGTATGAAGATTACACATCTCTTCAGCTTTCTCCCTCATATTCCTTTGTTAAAACTTTGTATTGGCTGTAGTATCTTGACCTTACAGGTCTTGCATTAAGTCACAGGAGAAAACTATAAAGAACCCTCCTTCCATGACCTTCCTCCTGTGCAGCCCTGACTGAGCTCCCACATCTTCTTCCTGGCATTAGGCTTAGAGGCATTTGCTGCCTGAAGACTCCTTACTATATGGAGTCTAATTCCCTGTGATTTAAGGGAGCATTTCTTATGTCTCATATGATATTTTTGTTAGCCCTGAGGTCTTGCAGGATGCTTGGAAAGCTGCTTCAAGGTTTTTCCCGTAAGTGGCAGTTTCTGGAGCTCTAAGAGGTTCTTGATACTTCAGTGATTCCAGGCACAGTGCCATAGGGAAACACTACAGGGCACTAAAGGGAACCTGCCACAGACCTACATTAAACCACATAATACATTTTCAGCTAAACTAATCCCATCTGGATTATATCTCCTCCCAGGTATTTCCATATCTGTTCTTGAAGAATTATTTACTCAGTTTTGGAGGGAGAGGAGGATGGCAAGCCAAAAGAGAGACTAGCTTAACATCGGGTTTTGTCTCCTCAACAGATGTCTTTAGCCACCTCAGCTAATTCTCCTTTACATAGGGGGCCTCATTCCATACTCTGGTTTCTCTGCCAGAGTGAATCATTTGCAATTCCCCAACCTAAAGGAAAAATCTGCTCACAGAACATCCTTGTTGCATCCTGAACCTGGCTGAGGCTATGCACATCCTACATGTGGCAGACAAAGGCTTTGCATCCCACCGCCTGGTGGTTACACACTTTGAACTGACTCCCTGTCCGTAAACCTTCTTAGAGCTCTGAGAAAGTCTGCCCAAATGTGCAAGTAGTTGTGTACAACTGCCACATTTCTCGCCATCACCCAACAGATCTTGCTTCTCTGTGTAGAAAAAGGTTAGTACCTATTGCTCTGAAAAGTGACGTTATCCCTTCACCATATGACGAGCTGAAGCAAAAGCCAAGGTAGGCACAGTTGCCAGCATGCCCGCTTTGCTGGTTGTATTTATCAGATAGTTTAAAAATAAATGCATTACTGGCCACTACAGATCTTGCCTTGTCCCAGGATTGTAAACACTGTGATGACACCAACCTTAGTCAACTAAAAATGGTTGGATTTGCAATATTCCCCCAGCATCTCATAACTTCTGGAACATACGGGAATCAAGGATTTGCAATATTCCCCCAGCATCTCATAACTTCTGGAACATGTGGGAATCAAACTAACTCAGAATCACTTAGCAACACCACTGTTAAACACTCTTGGTGTACAGTGCCCGTTCAGATCCTTCTGGTTGTTTACAGGGCAGCAACCACTTGTTCCAAAGCAAAGATAAAAGAGATACCTCCCTATGCCACTAATACTTACAAAGGCTGTATCTCACAGTGCTACACAGTGTCCGTATTAAAAAAAAAAAAATGTATTTTCTGACTACCAGTGAAAAACTGAAGCTGGACTGCAGACAAATATCAAAACCAGTTACCTATTGCTATATGAGAATAAAACCACACTTCCTGGTGTTTAACTTCCTTTTCTGAAACTACCTTTCTAACTAACTTTGTTGTTTGAACTGAATTTAGATTTGCTGTTCACAAAAAGCAAGTTGGAAACCCACAGCTGAGATGTGTTTCATAGCTGAGAAATAGTTTTTGTTTCAGGTCAAAGCATAACCAGTTTATGAGGTGGTGAAGAAATGAGGAACGAATCCATCTCCTCTACCTTAACTAATCAAATCTCAACTTTGCTAGCAAATATTCAAGACTCAAAGAGACCATTTTCTAAGCTGTCACAAGCAGCAAGACATTAATATATATATATATATTCAAAGCCACTGCAAAAAGCAATAAATTAAATTGGGTCTTCTACCGACCCCAGGAACACTAAACACACGCACTTCGGCCCCCAAGAATCATTTAATTTTTTGTAGATCGTGGGCTTTTAAGAGCGCAAACTCCAGGTTTTCATTCTTTGCCTAATGTTTTGAGGGACTAAGAAATAACGCAGTCAAGCTTTTGGCGTGAGCTCAGTGGATAGCAGCCTACTTCAATTCAGTCGACGGTTTTCCTGTAACTCCCCGAATCCCGGAACGGTCGTTCCCATCAGGGCGGTGCAGCAACGCGCAACAACCAAGTCGCAAACGGAGAAGGTATCGCAAGACCCACAGCTGTTCGGGAGCTCCACCGCTTCCACGTCCACCTCGCAGGCCCAACGCACCCGATGATGGGGCGGCGGGTGTCCCCTGACCCCTCCACAGCAGGAGCACCCTGCAGAGCTGCCACCGGCCCCGCGACGGCGGACCCAGAGCCGGCGGGGCCAGCCAGAGCCTTCCCGGCCGGGGACACCCCGGCGGTTCGGGGCTCCTCTCCGCCCCCCACCCCCGCCAGGTGCCCGCACCCGGCCACTGCTCTGCCAGCCAGAGCCCCGTCCTGAAGCCTTCGGCGTTTCAACATCCCAGCCCTCCAAAAAGCCAGCGGGGGGAGGGGGG
>VYZV01013889.1:0-19455 GCA_013401275.1 Pandion haliaetus | reverse complement strand
CCCACGCGTCCTCTGACCTCAGCAAGGTAGAGCCCGGCGGCGGCGCGGCGAGGCGGCACGCCGAGTCCTCCGAAGTGCTGCGGCAGAGGCAGAAAACAACGTCCCGCGGCCGCTTAGAGCCCCCTGAGGTCCCAGCTCATCCCAAACTGCCGGCGTGTTTTGCCCCTAGACCCACACGATGTGACCCACGCAGCAGAGAGCTGTAGCTGTCCCTCTCTCACTGGGAAAAGTCTCGACCCTGGACTCCACGGCACCGGGGTAAAAAAACACCCAACAAACAAAACAAAAACCCTTTCTCTTCACCACAAAAACTGGTGTGTTCTCGGTGCTTCTTAAAAGCCCGTCCCTAAAAACCTTCTTCCGCATACAGAGAGGCGAAGAGGAGGCAGCCTGTCTGATTATAAGAACCAAGGCAGATCTAAAGCACACTTGACTCAGACTTTGGCCCTCCCTGTTGCCACAAAGGGCTCTGGGGCTCCTGCACCTCAAGCCCCTTGCAGTGGAACCAGGGCTGCTGCACAGCCTCTGCAGGGACCCGGGTCTCCACAGGCACCTGAGCAGAAGTACCCTGGCGTCTGCCGGAGCCAACCTCTTCCAGACTTCCCAGGCTCCACAGGAGGCCACCAGGTCAAATACAAGAAGGCTGTAAAAGTAGTGCACGCTCATCCGCACCCACATCTGGCACCAAGCACGGCTGGATTTGTCACACTTTCAGCTCAAGCCAAACCCAAAATGTCGCTGCAAATAGAAACTGCACCCGAAACAGCGATGCATGGGCACTGAGGCAGAGGATGGTGGAGGGTGGCATGTCAGCAATGCCACCAACCACACAGCATCATTTCTGAGCATCCTCTAAGCCACAATTCACAGGCACTGAGCTGAAATTCTTGCTCCTAATTAGTCGTATAGTTCCAAGAAATTTTTAAAAAATCCAATTTAAAAAAGCCCCTCTACCTAAAACCATTCTTACTCAGACTTTTGTAAAAAAAATACAATTATTTTATTTAGATTTCACATTTTTTCCCATCAAAATATGATGGTGAAACAGAGGAGGATGTAAATCAAAGCCTTCTCTCCATTCTTTATTTTCCCTCCATTGAGATATGCATTTATATTAATTTATTCCTATTCCTACAAAGCAAGAAGTCACGTAGACTGTTGATGTTACAAGCATAATTATGGGATAGTATACAATTCCCAAATACAAGCATATCTCCCAGAAAACTTAAAGCTATTTTTCAAAGCTAATACACACCTGACAACGGTTCTGACTTGACCAACTCTATCAACTGGCCTCCAAAATATCACCAGTCTCTGAACTTCACCTTGCAGGTATGCAAGCACTCTTTAGCCGCTGTTCATAGAATACAAGCATGCTAAACATTTCATTCTGTACCTCCACACTGGTTGTTACCGGAGTCTTTCCAGATTCCCTGATCTCCAAGACTACTTCTCCTTACCTTAGTAACCCTTAGTACTTGCTCCTGCCACAGAGGGGCATGTAGCTTCCTCCTCAACCACTCTACCAACCTGTATTAAACTTCAGCAGGCAGAAGGTGAAATTTGGTTGCTCAGGTTGTATTTGAATAGCTGTTCCTCATCCCTTCAGGAAATGAAGGAGGACCAGGTGGAAATACCTGTACGGCAATAGGCCATCCTTGCTACCCATAACGAGTTTATCAGTGGTTACTGAACGCTGGCCTGTGCAGTATTAAGAGGAGGCAATGAAGACCGATGTTTTTCTCAGCATTAGGTTCCACACGAGTTTAAAGCTGATGCAAAGCAGTACAGCTGCAGAGCTGCCCCATCTCTTGGAGCAGCGAGCTGATTCAGAGACTTCAAGCCATTGAAAAACCTGTAAGAGCAACCAGATCATCTCCGAAACAGCTCATTGAGAGCAGAACCACAGCAGCCTTGACTCTGCTTGGGTTGCTGTGCAACCACATCCTTTCTAGGGAAACCGCTTCAGGCGGTCCCTGCTCATTGCACAACAGAAAAAAGGCAGAGCCCTTTTAACCTTGTTTAATTAGTGCTGTGATTTATCACACGGATCCCAAACAGTTATCTTGTACAACCAGAAAAAGAGGCCAATGGCAGGAGTGTAGAGACGGTTTAAGCCAGCTTTGCCAGCATCCAAGGCGTTTGTGGAATAACAGCCAGAGCGGAGGGCAGGCATCCAACACGGGGCAGCACCTCCTCCCTTCACACTCCTCCAAGAGCCACAAAGAGCGCTCTCAGAGCGGATCCTTGGCAGCACACACCTCAGTTTTGCACTTTCAAGCACAGAGAAATGCTGTTTCACAAACGGAGACTGGTGCTGTACCCATTTAAATAAGATCTACTATTGGCTTCATTAAATGCAGAGTTAGGAGGTTACTGCACGCCAGTTTCGGTCAGGAGTAATCCAATTGAAGCCAATGGTATTTCATGTGAATAAAACAGATGCTCCTATCAAGCACATAGCATTCAAACATTCTTTCCTATTTATCAGCCACCTTTGCACAGTTTTACTTCTTGAAATGCAATTTGGAAGGCCATACAAATAACCTGAATATCGTTTAAGTCATTTCCTTGAAAGTAAAATATCTAAAGTTAGCCACTGTGAGAACAAGTCTTTTTACTGTAATGTTGCTGTAGCCAACCAACACCCTGAACTTCTGGGGCAGCAATCTAGAGAAACAGAAGTTAGATTCTGTTTTTTTAAAGCCCTTTGGGAGATGAAGGAGACTATAACTTCTTCGTAAGTTTTAGCCAGTTAACAAACCATTGCTATTTTAAAAAAATTGTGATGTGATCCAAGAATCAGGCCACGGACCCACACTAGATCCCTCAGAGTAGCCTGTGTCAAAGGACAACTACACCATATCATGATGGACAAGGGCTGGGTATGTTTGATGAATGGAAGAACAAGATTTTATGTATTGCTGGTCCTTAGGTAATGTGGGACCAAAAATGCTGCAGGCAGATCTGTCAGGAGCCAGACTAACCCTGTTTTCCAGTTAGCCATGGATGACCTTAGTTCCTTGTAAAATAAATGGTACTTTTTCCTACGTTTGTAGATAATTACTTACATAACTGACTTTCCCATTAGCATAACTTGAGGTTTCATTTTCTTATAGACTTCCACTTGACTCATGCAGTGCTAGTAGGATCAAAGCCTCCTACCCACGTGTTCTGCAGTATTCAAGAATAAAATGGTATACGTCATGGAAGATTTGTATGGTTTAGAGTCTTGTGTGATCTCTCTCATTTGACACATTCACATTTTTCAAATGTAAAATCAAGCTTTAAAAAAAACCCAAACCAGAACCAGAAACAAAAAGAATGGGATATATCCACATTGTTTCTACTGTTAAAATGTACTAATGTAACTGTCACTTTATTCTCATCATCCACCTTTGTTGCATGCCTTGATGTTCCATGAGGACATTACTGGGACAGTCTGTCATATCCAAAAACCTGAATGATTTTACCATAGTTTTCACCAGCTGAGGATCTGTGTCTGCCGAATGCAGCAAATGAGGAGACATTTAGCATCTGAAGTGATGATTTTCGGATATGAATTAAGTAGACTATAGTAAATGACAATCCATTACCCAAGATATAGCAAAAATGGTACTGTACTTAGTCCCTTTGAGGCACCTCAGTGATCCTAAAGTCAGGGATCTGAATTATCACTTCTAGACTTTCCTTCTGTGCCCCAACCGCATGCCTAACGTGAAAGATAGCAATGTCAGGTAAGGATTGGCAGATTTCCCTCGGGAATATATGCTAGATATATTGCTGAATAATTTAGCAACTGATTGGGTAAATATTTTGAATTTTTTAGGTGGCCAGTGAAAGGTAGATGAGATGCAAGGAAACAAATCCTACATAGAGAAATATACACTCCTTGTGCAGAATTAGTATAGTTAAAGCACTTTTCCATCCTTGTGCAATTTCCTAGAGATTCATGATGCGTTCTTCATATGTACACCTTTACCTATTACCATACTCTTCCTACTAGGTAGGAATCCCATCTGCACAAGTGCTGCATTGTGTTTCATTTACTGCATATTCTGGGTCCAAAGTTAAAGGATACTGCAAAACCAACATCATCTTGTTGTTAAAAGGATAATTTCTTTTCATCTGCTTCTGATACAGATTAGCATACAGTGCCTTCTCCTTTTATGTCCTTCCAGGACCTTGGCAACTGTCTAAAATCTCCACAGAAGGATTCAACAAAATACCAATTCCTGGCAAAGTAATAATATATAGCTGAAGTACAATCTTCCCTCCCAAAAATAGAACCTTCAAAGAGAACTGGATTTCCTAGGAACCTGTATAATGTCATTGTCACTTTTGACCCAAACAATTAGTATTCAGGAAATTTGGATTGATTTTCACTGATGATTAAATTGAAGTAATACTTTGATGGAATGCTAGTGGTTTACCAGGAAGAAAAAAAAAAAGAAGAAGAAGAAGAAAGAAAAATCAAGGAGACTTTTCTTTCCCCTCTGCATGCAGTAAAGTGGGAATACCAGGAACCCAGAAAGTCACTACCTCCCCTGGTCCTCAATCTGCCCCTTCACCTTTTGAAGTTCTGCCCAAAACCTGCCTGCCTCAGATTTCTGTCTGAGCCACAATACAAATACTTCTCCTTCAGTAATTTTTAGGTTTGTTTTGTCAGCTTCATTTTGCCATATAGAAGACAGTCATCATGAGCAGCAATTTTAAAGAGCTGTGTGATTATCCATCAACCATTGCTGGAAGCCCCCTAATCTCCAGCTTAATATTCTCTAAAGCAGCATAAAGGATAATAGAGATTTAGTCTCCAAAACAACTAAAAGCCTGAGGCTTTCTGTAATAGGACACAAGTTAAATGTATACAAGTGGATTAGCTTCTGAAAAGCTCTATCAGCGTTTTTGTCGGGTTTTGCCAGAAATGGCCACCAGAGCCTGTCAGCCACCACTGTTCTTTCCTGATATTTCTACAGGAATCCGAGGGAGAGGGAGCCCAATGCTTTTATGCTCATATCCTGTTCCCACTCGAGTTGAGGAATGGTGGTTATATCTTTATTTCTTCCATTCTGATAACAAAGTTGGAATAGGTGATTTCAAATAGTAAATCTATACTACTTTTCAGATACCATTTTCCACCCTTTTCTTAGCATCCCAAGTGCAACCACTGCTCAGACTTCTCATTTCCTATCACTTCCTCTTAGATCCAGTATCAGGACACTAATGTTTCAAAAAAAATGCAGAATAAATTTAGTTGGGATTAAGTATTTATTCGTTTCCCCCCAGACCCTTTTTACATGTCTGGTGACAGCTTGCCAATTTGTTCTCAAGAACAAACACACTAAAATGAGAGTTTCAGAACTCGTTTGAAGAGGGTTATAATTACTATGCCATATATGCCATACAAGAAACAAAAATTACTCTGAACTAAAAATATACTGTGTTTTATCGAAAACATATCACAGTACCGTGCCTTTGCAAAAATTAACACCAAGTATAAACAACAATAATTAAATATGAAATAAGAATTGACAAAAGCCAGTTCTGTTTCAGGAATCATATGTTATTAGTTGTACGTCTGTACGTTCTTAGTAGTATAACATTTAATAAATTTTTTAAAAAATGTAAAAATGTGTTTGCTTCTAGAATAAGGCAATTGGGCATTAAAATTACAGTTTAATTAAAGAATTGATTTGTCTACTTTATAATTTATGCTTGGAATATGTTCTTTTTTGTTCTTTGTTATACTCTTACACAGTCAAGAATTTTCCTATGACAATTCTTGGTTGCAAAAACAAACCACTTTTCCTCAAAAATCTTATAAACACTATGGCTGATTTTTTCAGAGAACCTTGTCTGTTTATAAAGTTACATCCCCATACAACATGAAGAAAAGTAGTGTAATCTAGTGAAACATTAATAATACTTGACTACAATGAAGTTGGTTTTTATCTCGGCCTCCTTCTTGTACATTGACTAAAACGAGTGTGGTTAGTATTGTTTTACCACTTAAAGCATGGATTGAAAGTGTGAAAAAAAATAAAAATTACACCAGAAATGAAGAATTATAAGCAGAAAAAAAAAATCAAAATATATTAGGCAGAGAGAAAGAAAATTGCTGGAGGTAGGGGAATGATCATGTCTGCTTATTAGTCCAAAACCTAAAGATTTTATTCTGTTTTTATTCAGGCAAATCTCCCCTTGACTTTGACAAAATTTGAACCCGAAAGGACTTGGGGATTTTTGTTCTTGCTGCTTAAAGAAATATGGCAAACCTCATTTCATAGACACAGAGACTCTATTAATCAGTGGTATCCAGTGTCAAACCGCAGTAGTGTGTCAAACAGTTGGGTTTGTACTCTTCATGCATAAAAGCAGCATTTTGAAATGAAGATATTGACTTTTTTTTTTCCCCTCAGCCAGGAGCCAGTGCCCACTGCGGTGCTGCCAATGTTGGATCTATTTCTCATTTCAGTGTCTTGGAAATGCTGCATCAGTCAATGCATCCATCATACAGCTACTGCATAAGTAACCCCGTGCTGGAATTGTATTATCATTCTTAAGTAGCCATACCTGACTAAACACCCCTGATGAGAATAATTACCTATTTAACAAACTTAACTGTCTACAGCAGCATATAGGATTTTTACCAAGATAGTTGATGCAGGGCATTTATAATGAGCAGGACCAAATATACCTGCAGGAGACAATTCTATTTGGTAAACTGCTCTAATTAAGAATATGGAGAGCATAGTCCCCTTTTCATTTACCACCAGACAGCATAGGACCATAGCTCTTTGAGCAGCCAGGGGTTTCTGGACTGCTGTCCCATCTGCTCCTGAGAATACTAAAGTTGTTGTGTTAGTCCCACAGCTGGCTCTGGGACTGTTTCATGTGATCAATGAAAGAGCAGGTGCTTGGGCTCTTGTTCACATACCCTTTTTCCAGAGCTGCTTGGCACTGCAGGGCTTCCGCAAGGCTGGCACCTCCCTGTCACTCAGTGTCCTCACTCACACTGAGATAGAGAACACTGATAGCTCAGGCAGAGCATCAACTCACAGAAAGTCTGTTAGATTCAAACCTATACACTTAAATTTACAAGTTGTCATTGTAAAGATTCTGTTCAAGACCAAAAAAAAAAAAAAATTATATATATATATGCAGTGAAGCTGCTCTTTCACAACTGCCCCTGATTCCCACCAAGACCTAGCAGCCAAAATGAGGAAGATGGCAGGACAGTGAAGAAGATTTCCATTAAATACCTGCTCTTCCACTGTCATCCTAATGCATACGTTCTCATTTGTCTTGTGTAACAGAAGCATATCACTGCGCAAAGCCCTTCGCTAAAAGGGGTTTAAACTTCCCATTTTTAATGGGAAGTTCTCAGTGCTAAGAAAATTAAAGATTCTCAATGCTAAGAAAATTTTCATGGCAATCTTCATCAATGTCAAGTTTCACATCCTCAGAACAGATATTGTAAAATGCTAAAAATACCTACCAAGTCTTCAGAAAAATTCTAGCCAGTAGCCAGTTTCATAACATACTGAACAAAACTATAGCATTGCCTTGGACAGAAGAAAACTTTTCTGAGGATTATGTTCAGCACCCACTCATGTTCTCTGAACTCTGGCTTGCAGAGAAGAAAAATTCTTGCCTAGTAGGAAAAAATGTGGTGACAAGTAACAGTAAAATATTCCCTATCTCCTTGTGTTCTTTTACGGCTCTGTTATTGAAAAAGTTCTACATATTACTCTAAAAATAGATATATTTTAAAATGGCATTTCAATAAGTTAAAGAAACATTCTGCTCTAATTTGCATCTATAAAAGAATAATTAAATTTAATAGTGTTTTTAGTGTAGCTGAGGATAAAATTCATCCACAATGCTTAGGGCTCATGTGACCTACAGATGAATAGAGTGGATTTGAAAAGCAGCCAGAAACAGAACATGAACCTTTAAGGCAGTGACATCTCCCCTCTGTGGTCTGGAGAATAAAAACTGTGATCCTTAAGGACAGATGTTAAGATGAAAAAAGGTATTAGCTGTGATTCCAGAGCCTTGTCCCCTTAACTCGACTGATGCGCTCAGTCGGTTCTGCCACAGCAGGAAAACTTTCTGGGGCCATATTCCCTCATAAGCCTCCCACTGTTCCTCCCAAGCAGAGCCAGGAGCGCTCCGAGCTGCCACTGCCCTTTCCTTTCTCCAGCACCTCCCTTCAGCTGCCCATGGCTTTGCAATAGGGAGGGATTTTCTCTGTTGTTGTTGTTTTATTTGAAACTTGTCTTATGGCTGCAGAGCTTTTGGCACACTCAGATCATGTTTTCCAGTATTTCCCTGACACCATGAGAGCCAGCAGTACATATTACAAAAAGCCGAGAGTCTCAAAGTATCGTCTGGGTCCAAGAGCTCAGGCTTGAGCTGCAACAGCAAACATCATTAATACCACCCTGGGTGTCAGGAACTAGAAGAAGTGGAGCCCCTGTCCCAAGCACATTCTTGTCTCTCCCTCTGGCATGCCCCTGACAGCAGCATCTGCAGGGAGAGGGGGGAAAGCTGGGCATATTGCCTGATGGTTTCTTCACAAGGATAGGAAGAAAGAAATATTTTGCCTGTGAATTTCAAGAAGTATTTATTTTCTTGGTCAGAAGTGGCTGTTAGTTTCTCTGCAACCTCCTCAACATACATACAGAAATAACTCCTTCATCCTGGGGCTTCTAAATACTTAGGGATCATGAGGCACCTGTTTAAAGACTATCACTAAGTTATTTCCTTCAGTAAGTAAAAATCTACAGTTACAGTCTTTTTTTTGAGCAGAATTTTCATTGTCCTGGAGGAAACAGGGTAAGGAATTATGCCACTATTACCAGGAGGAGAACACCACATCTATTCTATCTTAAAAAGAGGAAAACCCAAAAGAATAACATTTGCAAGCATCAGCTGAATTGATTTATACATTGCTATAGGCTATAAGCAAAAATTTTTAAACCATGTTAATTTTTTACTTTTTCAGCTACCACTAAAGCAATTAGCAGAACTCATTAGCCACATGACATTTTACAAATTAATGATTTACTCCTGTAAACTGATAGAAATGAATAGTAAATAAATCTTGATTTAAATGGGATCAGGAAATCACTCAGTCCTGGAATACATCTAATCAGCATTCATGGTTTTAAAAACAGAAGTGCTGAAAAAATTATTATCTTCCATTTCAGTCTGGTTTTTACTCTATAGAATTAATTTTGTTCATGAAATTATTCAAGGGTAATTTTGAAAAGACAGCAAACATTAAGATTTCAAGTGACTGAAATAATGGCAATGTGCATATGAGGAAAGGCTAAAGTTCCTCAGCGGATTTCCATTACTGCACACATCTTTATATTTTAATATACTCAGAAATAATCCCTTCTCCCACTGGTGTCAGAGTAGAATAAGTGAAAAACATCCAGGAGTCTCTACTGTATCCATTGCAATTCAGAGACCTGACTTTTGATACCTGGGCTAGATACGCAGGTATACCACTTTAGTATAGACAGCTCTGTATCACAGTAGATACTGAATTAGAAGATGAGCTTTAAAATTACATCTCTTGAGTAAAGTTGGAAGCCTGGCTTTATGTTTTGTGATTATCTTTGGGAATAAAATTGAAGAGAAATTCTGTCCACATTAATCTGAGCGTAGCTGTGATTGTACCACATATGATTCCATTCTCTTCCAAGCAGTCTCACTGGCAGGGTGACTGCTTTCAGTAAGGCAGCAGCACTTGCATTTTACAACTGAAGAAAAATAGAAATGTTAATTTTGTGGTTTAGTCAGTGGAGGAAAACATTGCTTTATATCAGTAAGAAAGCTTTGGTATATTATTGAGCTTCCTCACATTATATAGCTATTGTGATCACAGGTTTAAATAATGAAAACCATCAAAAAAAATTTTTTTTCATTTTCATCATACTCTTTATACACTATCCTCCTCCCCAAGGCACTGGTGTTTTCCACTCACTCTAGCACTTTAACAGAATGTTTCTCACAACCTAAAATAATTTATTATATTTATCTTTTTATCTTAGCAAACTTGCTATACCTAAATGGCTCTGTGTTACACATGGAAAGAGTAACTATTTGATAACAGCTCAAAATGCAACCTATGCAGTGGGACCCTCACAGGCCATGGGTATTGAGTATTATTTCTACTGATCAGGAACTCTGTCAACAAATCCAAACACTGAAAGGGAAAATTCTTCTATTTTTATACTGACACCTTGTGCGTTCCTTCTGGAGCAACACACAGTGTAAGTAACTGCCAAAGAATAGTTACTTTGAACCTCTATTCTGCTGCTGAACTTAGCAAAACCCTATCGCAAAAGTGAGGTTGAGTCTGTTGCACGAAACAGTATCACTTCCTAATACTAAGAACTTTTCCCAAACATCAAGAAATTGCACTCATGGACATAGTTTAGGGACCTTCCCCGTCCTGAGGGAAGACATTTAATTCCAGGAGGAGTCCCAAGCTACTTAGTAAACAAAGCTAGGACTAAAATTTTTAAAAGCATATTAACCAAGGAACACATAACCCTCCCTATGGAAAAGCTGATGTTTCAAGGCACAGGTCACTAGACAATTTGTGTCTGAGAAAAACCTAGTCATAGTCAAAACTGAAAGTGAATTGGTGCTCAAGTTAGCTTTAAATCTTGAATCCTTAGAGTCAATAATATTAACCTGTGACCTACGACATGAAGGATAATAAAGAATACTATTTGGCTTTCTGTGTAAGGACTCAGTGGGAGAGAAATAGATCTCCAGTGTTTCTATTGATAAGTTTCTAATTATAGAACCGAGCTCTCCCTACATTCCCCCCTTCTTTTACCTGAAGTTTTGAATGATACTGAAATGATGTTAGGAGTTGCTGAAATCTGTCCTGGTAGAGGCCAGGCTGCTGCAGCTCCATGTTCTCAGCTTCAGCCAGTAGTGAGCGTGAGCATGTTTTGCCAATAGGCACACACATGGAGACGTGCATATAATACACCTTACACACAGCCAGCCCCACAGATCAAAACAGAAAGAAAACACAGCAGTCACACAAACACAGATGGCTTATCAGGATGAAGGTCTGCTAGTGGGAAACACATGCAGTGTGGATCCCTGCAGCAGCTCTCCTCGGTGCTCAGGATGCCCAGTAGCTGGCCCCTGGATCCCGGGTCTTCCCAGCTGCTGAGACATGAACAATTACAAGCCCCGAGGGCCACAGCTCCACTCCGCTTGCTGATGCAGACCCCCTCGCTCCCAGCTACGCACACACCATCAGAAGGACACTACGGATACTGCAGCAAGTGCCTTTGGACTCTTGGTTTACCCACTAGCTGGCCCCGGATCCTTGGTCTCCTCCCAGCTGCAGGCACCTAGGCAGGTGAGCACCCAAAGCCCGCAGCCCTACTCCGGTTGCTGGTACGCAAGAGCCCTCTTGCTCACACCAACACACATACAGACAGACATGCACACTCTGAGGATCCCTCCAGCGACTGGCCTTAGACACTCAGTCTACCCAGCAGCTGACCCTTAGATCTTCTTATCGCCCGTTGCTTTGGGTACAGAGACAGACACATGTGGATGGGTCTCTTGGTCAATCTCCAGACCCCACAGTCTCCACAGTAATAGGACCTCCTGGTCCCTTCAGTAGCCAACTCCTCAGTTGTCTCACACACAGAGGCTGACTGAGAGACTCCTAGATCCCCCAGTCTCGCCTGTAGCTGGCTTGGACCTCCTGGCACCTCCAGTATCCGGCTCGAGAAGAAAACAAAAAGCAATGTCCACTTACTGATGAGACAGAACAGACATTTAGAAGCAGAAAGCACTAGATGGCAGCAGTGCTCAACTCGTTCAATGCGGATACAAAAGGTGAGCAGTCACCTGTATTCAGCAATGCAATTTCTATGTATTTCCCATAGCACCTGAAACAGGAATTCAATTCTAAAGACAAGGTAGATAAATCTCACAAAGCTGTTGATAAAATGCTCAAATGAATACAGTAGGCAATAGCAGAATCAAACAATCTTCCAACTTGCCACTGGAGTAAGAAAAGACATGAGGAGTAGTAATGTGACAGAACCACTAAGTATATTTCTCAGTATCAGAGAGAAAAGTCTTGCATAACTGGAGAGGTATACAATGCTCCTGTCTCATCTCCCACCTCCCACTTCCAGGGGGTTGCGCAATGCCACCCCTTTCCCCTCTGCTTGCTGTGCCACTGCCCTAGTGTTGCTGGAGGGAGAAACACCCTGCCCTGCCAAGGACTGCCAATTATTTTCTCTCCAATTAATGGCAACAGTTAGTGATTAATTCAGACAACGCTTAAGCTTCAGGTTGTTGAAGGAGATCTGGCAACATTGTAAGATCCAGTTAAAAACTGTGGTTGTGGGCCGTTCCCCTCCCCCTTCACTAATTCAGATAAAATCACTATGTAGACATGCACATCTCTAACCTGTATCACTTCCCTTGTGCTACCTGAACACTAGGGGAGATTAAATGGCATGGCCTGGTGACGGGCATCAGCGAATATAAGGGACACACCCCAGGTCATCTCATGAGACACGGGACGCAGACCCCCAGCACCAGCGGTTAGTGGCTGTCCTGCGAGGGGATAGCGAAGGCTGCGCTCAAACCTAAGCTTAGATCACACGTTTATGCAGATTTAATTTCACATTAAAAAAACCTCCTGGCCACCACCCAGAAATGAAGCCATACAGTGCAGCTGTTTAACAAAAATACCTTCCCTGTGCTCAGGCAATGGCCGAGATGGTCTGAGAAGAAACCTGCCTGCTGAAGCAGACCACTTTGAAGGCGATTCCTTTTCCTTTTAAAATTCCTCCCCTCGGCACATCCCCACTCCAGGACAGTCAGACACCACAGCCAACCCCTCGGCAGCACCCAGGGTGGTCGCCATCACTTCCTCCACCTTTGCCCTCCACAACTGCTAGCAGAAAAGCCTCTCGGATGGGGCGACTGGGCTAACGGCCACGCAGCCTCAACTGGGGCAGCCCCAGCCCCTGCCGCAACGGCCACTGCTGGCTCTCAGCCACCAGGGACATGGCGCCTGGGCCCTGGCAGGGGCTGGTGGCCAAGCTGGGTCTGTAGCTCTGCTTGTGGGGATCACAGGGGCAGCTTGGGTTGCAGACACACACGGCTGGCATACTCGATGCATTTTGGCCACAACACGAAGCTGGGAAGAGGCACCCACACAAGCTCCCGCAGCACCAGCGCCATGGTCCTGCAGCACCTCTGTGAGGGGCACAGGCCACAGGGAGCGGGGGGAACCAGAGGTGACTGTGTACCTGGGGAAGAACATTTTCATCAGCATGGATGCTTTTGAAAGCAGCCTCTTCCCGCTCTCCATCCCAGAAGAACTTGAAGCCAAAGAAGCCTCATCTTTAGCACCATCAGCGCCATCACCTTTGTGCACAAGGACAAGGTCTCAATGGTGGTCAGTGGCCAGGTCTACATGTATTTCAGGAGCCTCGACAGGTGGGTCCCATCAGTGGGAGTCACATCCCCCATATCCGAAGTCTCAAACACTCACCGCTGCTATGTGGGAGCAGACCCCCAGTGCAAGGAGCTCAGCTGGACCCTTTTTGCTTACGACACCAGGCGCTCGGTCTCTAACAGCCACATCTTCCTTTTGCAGGACAGGTCTTACACGTTTACACACATTGAAACCAGTACAAGAGAGCAAAGAGTGCTGCTCGGGGTCTACAGTTTCATTTCCTCTGCCGTGACTGGCCTGCTGATCGACAGAAGTGGAGAGGATGGGGCAGGGACGGCAGCACAGGTCTATTTCAGATATAATGGTACCAAAACCAGTCGTATGTCCAACCATAGCTCTACCACCTTCAACCTGCTGCCCAAAGGCCCAGCTAAGCTTTGGCATGGGCAGAATCTTGCCTTGAGGGGTTTTGGCATCCTCTGGACAACAGATACTTTGCTTATATCGGCCAAAAATGGCTTGATCATGGAAGAATTGACTGTCATGTTCTCAGAGACCTTTCAAAGCACTACCTTCAGTGGCAGCAGTTTCTTTCTTGTGACCGCTAGCAGCTCCCAGATTGCAGTCTTAACCCAGGACAGACACCTCTTCTACAGCAGCATTGGCTGGGTCACTAGCATGGCACACATTGCCAAGGATGAGAGCATAGATTTGAAAAATACAGGGATACTGTTTGAAGAAAGAGAGTGGCTGACCTTACTCAGCTCTGTGATTGGCAATTTCACCCAGCCATATGACTTCAATAAATGCAAGCTCAACTTGCAGTTAGCAGTCTGGAGAACTCAGCACTCCTACACTGTGGAGATCCTCACGGGAGACTTCCAGAACAAGATCTATTATGAAAGACCAACTTTGAAGGCCATATTTGTGCCCAAGCCAGGCAAAGCCACTCCCTTGATGACAGTGAGGAACCCCCCATGTGCTGGCTTTCAGTGTATATGTAATAGAAGTGGGATTTACATATGGAAACACCAAATATCTCTTGCATCCAGTTCTGGAACAGCAGTATTTCTCTGAAGTTGTAGACACTGACTTCTGTGACAGCATATGTGATGGAGCGATGTCTACTGTCACTGTGGATATTCCTGACAACTCAGTCAGTTGTATTGATGTGGCTCCCCTGACTGCACTTGTTGCAGCATCCTGCCCACCTAGAAGGCATATCAAAATTGTAAAAAATGTAATGGCAGGTGACAAAGGCCTCATTCAGGAAGCAGGACTGAGAAATAATTTCAGTTATACAGTCATCCATAGCATACATGACTCTCACTTTCTTGCCAGAAAAGATATACAGCAGGATGATCTACAGATCAAATACAACTTCACCTATCTGGGATGTCCTCTTCTGGTATATTATAAAAATCCTTGGGTAACAGTTTTTAAGTTATGGGAAAACAATAGATTTCAGGAACATGTTCCTGCTAAATTTGTTCTGCTTGAAATAAATGGAATGCATAACTATGATTATCTTTTGACTGTGCATGATGCCAACTGCATTTCTCAACCTCAAAGCTGGACTTCTTTGCTGGAGGAACAGAGTCTCTAGATCCAAATAGTGCATGGACCAGGAGAAACTACATGAGCTGTAAGGATAGGAACGAACCTGAATTAACACAACCCTCAGTCAAGTATCAGGTTCTTGATGGAGGTAAAAATAAGATAATTTTCCCTCCCTATAATGGTCTACATATCTTTAAAGCCAGTGTAGTGGATACATTTTACAGTTAGTGTAATTCATAGTGTAATACATTCTCAATATGTCTATGGTGCTTTTCCCAGGAGCTATCTACATTTTGGGGCATCACTGACAGTGTTTCTGACTTTGCTTTTGATTTTTACAAGATATTCCCCATCCCATTCATCACTCAAAAAACTGAGATTCAAAAGTTAAAGTATTTTGAGAGGAATTTTTGAAAGTCTCTGGGAAATGTAACTAGAGAAATTACCTTTTATTTCAGAAATTGTTGTTGTTATGAAAATGTGACTGAGAAACTAGGTAACTAGCTCAATGTCTTTCTTTCTAATTAGAAAGATAAAGTTTTATTATTTTGAAATTGAAGATTATTTTACTTTTTTTTTTTTACTCGTCTTTCATTGTAAATTTTTCACTGACCTTATGTGGCTAGCCCTACTTGTTTCACTGTAGAGATAGTTTAAAAGTCTTTCCAGTACAAGTGCACAATTTCAGAAACACGGCAGCTTTTGAATATAATTTTAGGAAACAGCTTTTAAATTCAGTGGACTTCAGAGGATTTCTTACTAATTAGTATCTATTCACGCTGTGTGACAAAGACCAATTATGTCCAAACTTCCAAACTTGAAGTTATAACCAACTGCTACAGGGAGCATAGCTCTTCACTCATGCCGAGTATCAAGAGACTATTACCTGTCTTAACTGTACTGTGAAAGCCCAGCATTCTGTAGAATTCTAAATCCATTGTATGGATGGACTTATGTATTTAAAGTATTTTCATAGACATTTTTCTAATAGGACAGCTACCAACTACAATTACTCCAGAATTCATGGTTGAGAGCCTGAACAACAAATTAAATGGAGCTTCAAGATGCAGGAAGACTTTTAAGCAATTTTTGCGCATGGATGTTGCCTGTTGCCTGCCGAGGCTTTCACTTCTGCTGCTCTGCTCAGTTTCTTCCTTCTTGGCTGGTTTCAAACCGTGAGATCCCACCCCTCTCCTTCCCCCAGTTTCTCTAAACCGCCCCTTTCTTTTCAACCCCTCCGCCCAGCTTGCATGCCTTCGCTCGGTTTGCCTGAATGACAGCAACCATCTTTTTAAAAGCCAGATTTTGGTCCTCTTGGTTCAAAAAAGCAGCAGTCGAGTTCATTCCCTTGGTAATCACTGTGCCTGCAGGCACCATCTAGACATCATCCTTATTTTTCATTACAGTGAAGGCCCTCAGTTTTCACTCGGAAAGCTCTGTCCAACTCTGCTCCTCTCTTCCTCTGTCCCTTCCCAGTGGCTGAGTTTCCTACTGCTCTTTCATGAGACATACTCAGCCTGTTCCCTCTGAAGTGCTTTCTACACTCCCTCTCACTCCTCATGACAGGCAGCTTTCTCAGCACCCTTGTCCAATAGCATCATGCAGAACGCTGAAAGCAACTTAAGCTGAATTTTCATACCCTTCAGCCACCTAGTCACTTTTATTACCTCCAAGTGGCATTCTTCTCTGATATTCTTAAGCAGCTTTAATTGTAAGTGCTTTGGAGATGTGACAGTTCATACAAGCAGAACACCACTAGATACTGCCGCAAGTCACATGTACTAAAGAACGTATACAAGTTCTGTAAGCAAGCTACAAATATATGGAGTATTAGTCATCCTACTTCAATGTGCACATGAAAACTAACCAAGGAGGATTATTTTTGCTGTTTTATAGAAGAGAGTTAGAAACAGAACAGGCTGGCTGAATTACTAGAGCAAGCGGAAGAACAGCATGTAGATAGACAATTTAGCTGCCATACTATGAGTGTCATTTATTCATACATACAGTGGATTCAAGTATTAGAATTCACTCTGAAACTTAAGGAAGTGATGTAAAGCATAGAAGTCACCATAAATATTGTATGCTTTCTATAATGCATTCACAGCCTACCGAAGACTCTATAAAACCTTATTACCCCTCATTTGCATTGCACAAAACAGTAATCTGCTAATGCAGCATTTTCATCAATTTTTGGAAAAAAAGCCTAGAACCACCTGACTTCCTATAGCACAGGATGGAGTAGTGCATGCCCTTAAGTAAGAAATTAAGGGCAGAATCCACCTCTTTTTAGGAGCAAGTTTGTTGGTGACACAGCTCAAATAAAAAGGCAAATTACTTTTAAGTGCACTGATGTATGTAATTACATCTGTGTTTTATGTAACACAAGACTAAATTATTCACAAATTCCCCACCATGCCCAGAATGAAACTGGGCATTTTGCTTTTCACCAAGAACCTCAGCTTGGCAAGTTTCATGGTTATATGTTACACAGAAGTAGTAAATAATGAAAATTCATTAGATTGCTAAAACCAACAAAAATCCCCTGGATCTAGTAATTTTTGAGGGCTTTTTCTAGCTATCTCAAAGTAAGATGCGGTATTTTGATCTACTCTGAGCTGTAGCATTCCTGTGACAGATGCATTAGGATGCTCTTGCGCTTTGCAGCAGGTTCACAGGACTCTTCTGGAGTATTGTTCTGCAAGTAGCAGTTTCAGCCTTTGCAGAGATACTTACTTGCTCAATAGCAAGACCAGGTAAGTTTTATTTCAATATAACTGCTTTTCATCATCTCTGAGTCCACACATAGGCACACAGTTTTCAGTGTAAGAATTCATTACGGAGCCAGGTTTAGCTCTACCTCCATGCTAGCTCCTCACCTAAGCAATCACATAATAAACTTCTGCTCTGACATGCCAATGACTACATTTTGAACAGATCCATGCTTTTTACACAGCATAATGTGCATCATGAGCAATGCACCATGAAGGAACCGGTGCCAATTTGGAAATAAAGCATGTTAATGGTTACAAAATAGTCATTCCTTGGACACAGGATGACAGCATTCTTCTGTAACAGTATGCCAAGCTTTCGAAGTTAGTGTGACAGATACTGCTTTTCAGTAAATTGTCTTAGAATATGACAAGTTAAAGACTCCAGTATTTTTGTAATCACCACTTAAGGAAAGAAAATAAAGGAGAGGATTTTTCTAGCTACATGATATCGTGTCTACAGCAAAATCAAAGTCTGGTCTATTATTATAATAGGGTTGACAGCCTATCCTGCTGAGCTTTGCCTTATCAAGAACTCTTTGGCAATACTTGGTATACATACAAAAAAAATTCCATGTCTAGATACACAAACATAGAAGAGCATCTCAAAACTGCATGATTGAAGAGGCCGCTGATTTTACCCACGCTGAACAAAACACTACTCTAGCTCTTTCAGCCTCTTTCCACATCATTAGCTCACCATAACCCTGTAAACATTCTCAGAAACATGAAGAAGGGTCAGTCTCAACACAGTATTTCCTTCAAGCCAAAGCTACATAATGTGTCTTATCACAGTTTTTTTACCTAGATTACCACTAACAGAAATGGCAAGTGTTGGTTTAATTAATCTGAAAGTTAGGATCACTGACAAGTAACACACCAGTCACCAGGACAGCACAGCCTGGTAGTTTTGTACTGTTAGTCAAGCCTCCTCTTTACAAGAGAGCAATTTCCAAATCACAAGAGAGACTCTTTCTTTCCCATTTCTTCTGGTAGGCTGAAAAAAAAAAAAAACCAACCAGTTAAACTTCCAACCTATCTCACAAGACTCCTGGGGAAACATCCTTTATCAGAATAACGTGACTTGTGCCACTCGAGTATTTGAAGAAGTCTTAAAAATACACCAGCTGTGACTTAGAACAGTGTGGTCTACAGCTGGATAGCTGAATGGCATCAATAATGACTTCTCTTTCCTTAAGAGTGCCAAGATGAAAAGAGGACTGATGACTTAGTGTAAGGCTACAATGCCAACAATCATTTGGAAAGAGTCGTCTTCCCATCTGCCCAGCAGCAGAAAAAAACCCACCCCCAGAAGCAATATGTTTGTTAGATAATACTGAAGTATTCTGTTGATAAATCAACATGATCCACAGTCATGTTATGACTACAAAAGGTCTTGTGCTGTGAATCGGTTCTAAGACTTTTCAAGAAGTTTTAAAACTGGGAGACAGTCATACAATTGTACTGCATACAAGTAAAACTGGAAACCTTGTCTAAAAAGAAGAATATGTATGTAAAGGCAGATATACTGTTTCCTAAGTCAATGTCCTGTGAAGGAATTGCCTTCAGCCACAAGACACAGCAGACTGTCAGAAGTCTTAGGTTTCTTCAGGTGCTCAGTTTCCCTTGTACTCAGCTAACCCATCATAA
>VYZV01013888.1:54219-86729 GCA_013401275.1 Pandion haliaetus | reverse complement strand
CTGCTATGTCCTTCAACAACCTCAGTAAACACTGCTGATACTAATCTTTAAGTTAGAAAGGGCAGAAAGCATATCTTGGATTAGAATGGAACCCACAAAAAGGCATGTTTGGAATTATCTCATTTCCTGGTGTGAGCCTGCCACAAAGGCAGTGGAGTGAACAACACAGAATTTTTTTCTGGTTAGAACCATTGAGCTCAACCAGTTTGACTCTTGTTTANTTCTGAAAAAACAAGGGACAGCAAGAACAAACTAAACGTACTTTTTCTCACAAATTTTCACAGGAATGAGCAGAATGGGCCAGGATTTTCTTGCCAGCCATTGAATATTTCATGCCAAGTGGAACATTTGGGAATTTTTGTTTCATTAGGTTTAGCGGAGAGAATTTCAGACATGCATCTAGTATGTTTTCTTAAAGACAGTTTGTCATCGAAAATGAAACACTGCTTGGAGTTGCAATGTGAAATTTGTTTTTGCCGTTTGAATGCTAATCTGTCACAACACAGCCAGCCCTATGTGATTTTGCATGGGCTCAAAATATAATCTATAAAAAGAAGAAAATGTGCAAGGATATGGCGAGACGATGTGCAAATACATGCTTTTCTCAGGAGCGGATGGCTAAAATCAACTCAAGTAGCAAGAATTCAGGCTAAAAATAAAATTTCTGGATAGAAGTAGATGACCTTGCACACTTATTTAGGCAGTATTATAATCAAGAAAACAGGGATTTAATCATGGTGTTATGATCATATCGTAAATGATATTGCTGGGGAAAATGTCTGAATAGATTTGGTCTCTTTTTCATAGACACATGAGGGCATTATTGGCTTAGACTTTGGATTGCTTGAAGTGCCTAAAGTAGCCAACTTTTGCTTATTTTAACTGCTGCCATCTTGGTCCCAAATGCATCTCCTCTTTTATCCTAAGTAGTCATTTCTATTTTCCTTAATGCTTTACTAAGCTGCTAGAAAGAAAAACAGAGACTTTTAAAGGTGCCCTATAATGCACCCAAGAGATCTTTTTCCTTCTCAGAAACAGGTATTTAGAGCAAGAAGATTCTGCAGTAAAGAGCTTTGCAGTGTCCAGAAGAGTCCAGCCAATATGTCTTGCAGCCATTACTGTCCTGTTTGAAATGTTAGAGCACAATATTCTGGGATTATGACTTTAAATTTCTCAAGCAAATTGTGATCTTGTGAGCTTAAAAAAGGGAATGAGTTTCCACCAAAAAACAGACTTAAGTCTTTTCCATAGAAATGCTCTAAAAGGAGATGCTTCTTTAGGGAAGCTTTTGTATCTCAGAGTTAATGCCAGCTTACCCCTTCTGATTTAATTATCTTGTTGTCATCTCCCCCAGTATAATATCATTCTTAGATGAATTGCCCTATGATCTCTTCAGTGTACAGATTCCATTTTCTTCTTGTGAACTTTTAATAAGAAAAGCTATTGTAGAAATCATAAGAATTGTATTGCACCTACATAATTATTTTAACAAAATTACTTTCCAGATGAACTTTCTTCTATGTACACTTTATATCAAAGCTGAATGATTCACAGGAAACACTCCTACAACTTGAGTGTGTTTTAGCTCAGGCTTTTAGAGATAAAAGATATCATGTTCATGTGCTAGACTACACAGTTCTTTACATTGCCACCATGTGAAGGTCTGCTAATTCATCACTTTGAAGACAGAAGTAAATTAGGTCAACAGTAATAGGTGCTAAAGAAATCTTTGCAACCTTTTTCTTCAGAATACTCTTAAATCTCTTTCAGTGTTACCCTTTCACTCTGGTATCACTACACAGCTAGTATATTAAATTGCTCAGAAGCAAATATGCAGACAATAAGATTCACTTCTCTGCATCAGTGATTATTTTTCTAGGGACTATAATGGTGAAAGATTTAGACATGTTGGGCACAGTAAGAAGTTTTCAAAAATTCATTAAGGGCAACCCCAAAACAAATAAATTATGTTTTCTATTGGGATAGCAGCTTTTTCTAGACAAGAACTAAACATATGCAAATGTGTCTCTGAAATCAGAGAATTACAGAATAATTTAAGTTGAAAGACACCTCTGAAGGTCATGAAGTTCAATCCCTTTTTCAAAGTAGTGCCAGCTTCACAGTCAGGTCAGATTGCCGATAGAGCTCATGTGGGTAAATACAGCAGTATGATCTCTGCAAGGAGTACTTAAAGTAAATGAGCTGGGACTCTGGTTAAGATTTCACTGAGGCTTTGCCATAAACTATATGACCCACTTGGGGCCTGAATCCAGTACTCACTAAAGTCCATGGAAAAGCTCCCATTGATACTGATGAGCTTTGGATAGGTCCTTTTGTGTCTTGCCTCTATATTTGTGAAGTAAAATGACAACAAGCTACAGGATAATAATATTTTTCTATTGCTGTTGGATACTGTAAGGATAAATTCAACAAACGTCTGTTGGCTACTTGAATGTTGCTTCTTTTTACTCCCCTGTCTTCAAAGCCACACTTATATTTAGATTGATCGTTCTAAGGCAGCTATATGGCCCCATTACTGTGGATCTGAACAGCTCACAGCCTTTAATGCTTTTATTCTCCTAGCACCCCTCTGCTGTTGGAATGTTCTATTATCCATGCTTTCCTGGTAGAGAACAGAGATAGTAAAGCTCAGACTGGTTCCAATGGGAATAAAATGCCTGCTTACCTTTATATCTGCACATAAATGGCTTGCCCAAGGTCAAACAAGCAGTCTGTGGCAGAGTGAGTGTCCCTATGTTTTAAATGCCAGGTGAGCCTCCTCTGCCTTAAATGGAGGGTTTTTCCTGGAATTCAGAGCTGGGTGTAGGGCAGCCATTGGAAAATATAGCAGATTTGAAAAGCAGAAAAAAAAAAATCAAAGTTTAAGTAGCTTTTAACTAAAGGAAGTGTAATGGGGCTGGGGGGGAGGTAGGAGGGGGAAAAGCACTATTATTTAAAAACTGGTCATTGTATGAAAGTGCACTTTTCAAAAGTTCCAGCTGTGCTAAAATGGTTATCATAAGACAATCTGGTAAGGAAGAGGTTTCAGGCTTTTATGATGTCCTGCTGGAAGCTCTCTTTGAGATTTCTCAGGCAGTAGGAAATGAATGGTGGAGTCAAGAAAGAAGATGGTATAATCATCTAGTTAAGCAACAAGGATCAGGCTGTTAAGAGCAGGCAAATGAGCAGTGGTGTGACAGGAAAGAAGAGAGACATTTTCAGAAGAGTATAGCATGGATATGTAGGACACACAGAACAGAGCTTTTTATATGGTTCTATTTCAGTGGACACTTAAATGTTCTTAATGAATGCCTTTAGGTACCTATATCCCAGAGGCATCCAAAATAAACACTACAGGAAATCTAGGTCTACTTTGAAGCATCACATGCCTCTGGAAGTTTATGCATTGCTGAGGGGATGAACAATGACAAAGAACAACTTGGAGGATATTGGTTTAGGTCACCAGTATTCACCTTCTGGTGAGCCATTATTAAAAGAATCTATAGTTGACATTTTACCCATATAATTGTACACATGATGGATGGACATACTTATGTAATTTCTACATTCCTAAAATGGCAAGGTTCAGCTCTCCTCTTGATATAACAAGGCAATACTCTTGACTTTGTAGCAGTAGGGATCGGGGTGGGGGGTAGGGGTGGGGGGCATGTTGCCAGCACAGGACAGTGTGCAACCTGGAGATGATAAAAAATTGGGAAGAGCATTTGGTAGACCTGATGATTGTGCCACCATTCAGAGGGACATTGACAAGCTGGAGAAATGGTGGAAGAGGAACTTCATAAAGTTCAACAAAGGAAATGCAAAGATCTGCATTTGAGTTAGGAATAACCCCATCCACCAACACTGTTTGGGGCTAACCAGATGGAAAGCAGCTTTGCAGAGAAAGACATGGGGGTCCGATGGACAACAAGCTGACCACGAGCCAGAAATGTGCCCTTGCAGCAAAGGCAGCCAATGACATCCTGGCATCCAGGGATGCCTTAGGAAGAACATTGCCAGCAGACAGAAGGTGATGATCCTTCCCCCATATTCTGCATGAGTGTAATGCTACTGGAGTTCTGGGTCCAGTTCTGGACTCCCCAGTGGAAGAAAGACATGGACTTACTGGAGTGAGTCCACTGACGGGATGCAAAGGTGATTAAGGGACTCGAGCATCTTTCATATGAGGAGAGGTTTGACAGAGCTGGGAGTGTTCAACCTGGAGAGAAGACGACTCAGGGGGATTTGTGATTCTGTGAGGGCACAAGGACTCTACTCAGCACAGCTACAGTTGTGGGATAAAACCTGGAAAATGAAATCCTGACATAGAAGAAAAAGTGTGCAGAAATTCACTTAACATAAGAAGAAACCAGAATTAGGATTAGCCTGGAATTAAAGTGGCTTTCTGGGATGCATTGTGTGATTCCTGGTACAGCAATAAGATCTCCCACCATCTAGATGGCCAAGTTTATGGCTTTAGTGTCATTACAGAATATGAACTGTTGCTATTAATATTATTACTAAAACAAAATCCCAATAATCTTTGGGGCAAGAGAGAAATAACAGAATGATATATCCATTAAAAGCTGTCTGGAGACACGTCTGTGGCATTCAGTAGAACTGAATGCCAAACCTCTGGAGATACATCTGAGCTTTTTGGCTTTGCAACAACATTGCACTTGTAAAGTTAATCATATTTTGTGACTAAATCTAGTTTCTCATCATGATGCTGAGCTGCACCTTGTCAGCTTGCTGGCTACATGTTTGAAGGTCTTTGTGCTATGTTCCATCTTCCTGGTAAGAAAAGCCTTGGTTTATTGTTTTGGTATCTATAGCTGGAGCTTTAGGTAGAGGTCACGATGAGCAACGTCCTTTCAGATTTTAAGCACTACAGCTGATTGTTGACAAAATGAGATTTTTAGCTTAGCTCGACTTCGACTTAAAAGTGTCAGGTCCCCAAACCTGTCCACAAAGGCTTGGAAGATTGATGCATTTTGAACAAACATTAAATATAATTAAGGGTAAAAACAGTTCCTGCTCTTAATCTGCTTAGGAAAACATGACGCAGAATGCACTAATCTCATTATATAAAATTATATTGCACAAGTAGACACTAGAGGATGTCTATAGTTTCTGTCTAGCTACCAGTCCTGTAGGCCTTTGGTGCTATTAATAAAACATATAAAATTGTAATAGTGAAACAGATGTCAGGCTTGATATGGAGGTCCAATTCTAACAAAGGACTAAAATGTCTATAACCAAGAAAGCATTTATAATCTTACTGGGAACAAATAAGACTCTAATATAAAGAAACATAACACACGTGACAACAAAACAGAGGAGTTCTACTTTCCAAATTTCAGGTAGAGTTTTCTTGGTCTTGTAATGTCTTTGTAGTGTGGAGGGGTAAAGATCAAAAAGGCCCATGCACAGAGCATGCAGAATTGTGGCCTCAGTGCTACGTGTAATATAAATATTCCTTGCAGAATTCAAATGGAAAAGGACTGGGATTTAAAAAAAGGGTAGAGAGAATGAAGGCTCATAGTGCTGCTGTTCTGATTGTTATGAAACAGAGATGGCTTGAGAGAAGCAAGCTATAGGCAGCAAAATGGTATCATTAGGTTAAGATACCACCCTGTGCAGCCACAGAGCTAGTATGAATCACTTTACTGGGGGGAACAATGGGAGAAGTTAATATTGCTATCAGTGCAAACAAGTAAAGATGCCAAATTTTTCCATTGATGAGATATACAAACAGGAGTACTGCAATACTCAGGCCAATTCTTACAGCTAAACCAGCCAAACAAAACCCCAATCCTATTAAAAACCCAACACACAGCACAGGTTAACTCCAGCACTATAACAACTGAATGATCAGGAATATTTTTAGCAGAACCTACCTGTGACCTTGCCCAAGGTGAGTGATTTAATGGCCTTAAAATCAATCTCAGAAAAGTTGTGTTTGAGTTTGAGAACTTGATCAACCTGGAAGAGGTCAATAAAATTAGTTCATTACAACACCATGTAGACACCCTTAGATCTCTCTGTACTGCAAACTTCTGGGAATGCTCTCAGCTGCAAATCGGTTAACTCTGCCCCCAAGCGCAATTCAGTTTCTAAAGGTGGCAAAGTGAATATGCTTTGATTTTAGCACGAGAAGCTGAAATGTACACCAGAATAGCCATATAAAGGGCTTTGAAAAAACTTCGCCTGCAGAAAAGCTTAAAATGTTTGACACTAAATTCCCCCTGCTTCCCAAAATCCATGTCTAGTCACTTCAGAATACACTCAAAGGATGCCACTCTAAAAATGTATTGTGAAGAATTAGTTATGCATAGAAGAAAACCACAGTGCAGCAGACAATAGAAGACTGGTACTTGAAGAAAACCCTGGCTTATGCTAAAAGCCTCCTTCCTAGATAATCAGGCCTATCCACCCTAGTTGTATGCTAACTGTGTTATCATTTTACCACCCAGACATGGAAACAGTAGAGGAAAGAAAAACTGCAGCACTCCCTGTGTTTCTGTCTCCTTCTCATTCTATTTAACACACGGCTTCTCTGTAGACTCTGCCACCCTTCCCTGTTAAATGACTGCCACCCAGACTGAGCCAATTTGGTTTGTAAAATGAACTGCTATAATTAGCCTCAGAAGGAGCAGTAAGACAATCCTCTTCTCCCTGCCTTGGAAAAACAGGCGATTCTCCCTTTGTCAGCTTTTTAAAGATCCATGCTGTGTGCTTCCTCTGGGACTACAGGTCACACAGACATCCCTAAGCGCCAGAACCATTCCAATGGTCCAGATGAACTTCTGGCCAAAGGTGTTTCCTAACTCATAGATTGTCAGAGACAAGGGAAGGATCACTCAAAGGAAAACACCACAGCTGGGCACTCTTTGAAGCAGGGCCTGGATGGAGCTTTGGTCTAACCTACAGCTGCTGCTGGACCAGCTTTGGTTGCACCAGATCAATGTGAAACCTTTGCCTCCTGGTGACGATGAGACATTGAAATCAGTGGGTCTGTTTGTGGCATGAAGTATTATTTAACACTCAAAATAAGCCATGGCACACCTGAATGATGAGCTCTCTGCCTTCTCTGTTAATCTTCACATGGTGCAGCTCTCGGTTGGCAAAATTTCCAGAGTCAATGGTGAAAATGAGGAGGCCATCCTTACTCAGCTTGTATCGGACCTGCAAACTTCCTTAAAAGCAGAGCAAAATTCTATGTATAAAACCTGTGTCAATAATGAAATACTGTTCAATACCTTTACATAGCATATAACTAATTTTATTTTTATTACAGTGGAGTAACAAGGTTAAAAGGTCAATAAAGAGATTGAAGAGAAATGAAAGCCTTCAAACCGTAATGAAAAGTATAAAAAAAATAATGCACTGGAAGAGTTTTCCTTCCTACTAGCTAACAAACTCTGCTATGGAATAACACAACTTAATTGAGTAACTAAGTACATCAAAGGAGCATGTGTCTGCAGGTCAGACATGTAGCACTGCTACAAAAGCTGATCTACATTAGTATGTTAAGGATCGCTTCCACCAGAGGGCATGCAGGTCTTGCACTGTTCTATTAAACTAATATGGGTGGATTTTACTATTCCTTTTCATCAAGATGTAACAGACAATGCAGAACACAGTGACAACTGTGAGAATTATAACTCAATTTCAAACATTTAAAGGCCTAGACTCATTATAATTTATATGTAATACAAGTAAAGGTATTATAAATGATTATACAGAAAAAATATTTTTACTTTGGTTCTAATGTATTTGAAGAAATAAATATAATTCATATAAAAATGAACGCCAAACTTCTCTTTCAGTCTTTGTATCAAAAAAAGCACTGTGACTTCTGATAAATAACAGTTCCACAACAAATCAAAATGCACAAGAAACCGAGGAATCCAATATGAAATTTAATCCTTCAACAAATGACTACAGGGGAAAAAAAAAATATATATATACACACATATATATAATTGTCATGGTTTAAGCCCAGGACAATAATTTAAAAGGAAAAGAACCAATTCCTATAAAATCTTTTCAATCTTACTTTTCTGGGAATTAAGTAGCAGGGAGAAAAAAATTCTCAGAACTTTTGGAGCTTTTTTTATGCATCAGCAACAAAAATACATGGAAAAATAGTGGTACCACAGAGTTAAAAACCTTTCATGGGGCTACTTTGTTACTGTCTCCAAGGAGAAAATGAACGCTGACAGCACTACAACCCTGAGCAAAGGGTCCTTCGTTTATTCCCTGTTCTGAAAATCATCATAAAAAACCTCCTATCTCCTTCCATTTCAGCGCTTCTGAAGTTCTGAAGTAGCACAAGGTCAAACTATTCCAAGTATCGCTAGATTTTGCAGAAGGCTAAAGGCAAACATTACCTATACTGAATGGCAGGGACCCACTGTCACTGAGGGATATGTTCACACAGTTTTCACCCTAGGACCGGTTTCAGCATTTACAGAGGCAACGCTTGCATGCACATCGCAATGCAGCGCCATGCCAGAGAAGCCCACAGCACACCTGCACAAGCTACTGCATATGCATGTTGTGCTGTAATGTTATTCAGAGGCACCTCTGGCCCCAGAAGCAGTCTGGCTGTTTAAAGAGGTGGATGAGCAGCCCTGCTTGGCTCCTATATTCAGGCACACTAATGCTGCAAGACTGCTTGCAGGTCTAGAGTTAGTAGGAGAGGACACAGGCCAGTTCTTCACTACATAGTGTGGACGTACCTGCTCCCTTCAGCCTTCCAAGTCTTCCCTCAATAAGGTCAGCTCTGTTGGCTTACAAGCTATTGTAAAACCACTTCATAAAGAGCTTAAAACAACATATAAATTTCCTGTAGAGGAGGAATTTTGCCACCTCGACACAACTCACAGAGAAGTTGGTAGTCATTCCAGATTGGACCTAGAGTCCAGTTAAGATCATCCCTCCTCCTTTTCCCTCGCCAGGATGTTTGGCTGCTCAGGTTCCTAAGAGCTGTATTTTTTATAACATTCAGTATACCCCAGATGAGCACTGCTGCTCTCTGAGCTTTGGAGGATAGAAACAAAGCTTCCAAAAATGAGAGGGAAAATGAGAATGAACTACTAGGATGAAGGCTTTTTAGCTGATTCACAGGGCTGCTGCATAAGGTGAACTTTTCAAGTGAAAATAATAATAATAAAAAAAAGAGATAAAAGGCATTTACTTTCTCATGCATAGTCATAGAAGTTAGAGGGGAATTTGTGAAGAGATCAAGGTCAGTAACACCTCCTAACTTATTCAGTATGATATCAGAGGTCCTGATTCAACTGGGCCGAACCATACTGCAAAGCTCCCACCCCCTCATTGTATAGCCAGGACAAGGAACTACTGTCTATTACCATTAACGTTCCACTTAAAGGTCCAAACTTAAATCACAATCCCATTTTCTGGAACCGAATGCAAGATGCATCAACAGGGAAAAACAGTGTAAACATCTTACAATCGCTTTACTCTAGAAAGACATAAGAAAAGAAGCCCAAGCGCAAGGAAGTTAAGGGACCTTCTTCAGACTTGCTTATTAGGGCAGTGGGAGAGTCAATAAAAAATGGAAAGGTTGCCTGGCCCGGCACACCACAGCTGAGATGACCACACAGAATAAGCTGAAACTAAGATGCGATAGAGTAGCAGATTGGTCCAAACTAGAAATCATGTCCCTGCAGAAGTACTTTATAGGCTGTCTCTTTCCTGGAGCCTTTGAAAGGGGCGTAATACAGCACATCTGTGTTCAAAGAGAGCCAGCAAGATATGCAATCTACCTAGGCTCTCAGCTGCTGCTAACAGGGATTTACCCATTGACTTCATCAGAGAAGCACTGACTTTAAACCAGAAATCATCTGTTCTATTTCTTGGGAGACAACGGAGGAGGTTCTTGACATCCATTAAGAACAAATCTTACCTTCTATAGTGGTACAATTTTACCTTAAATCATTTAAAGAGATCAGTGAATAGCATCTTATTTTCTCAAATTGCTTTGAATTCCAATGGCAACTTTTTTTGTATGGCTGCTCTTCAAAACCATTGAATTCGAGTTGGTATTTTGCCTGGGGTCAAGTGTAAGTTAATATAAACCAGAAGTACATGGGTTTATCTCTCCAGAGGTGTTTTGGAATTTACACCAGTGTAGCTGAGAGCTGATATTGGCTCACATTCAGTACCAAAACTTCTCCTGTTTTCACAGTACAGAATAATTTGTGGCAGATTACATTGCCATTTTACTACTTGACAGGCAAAATAAATGGATTATTAATTAAGATTATTGACAGGCAAAATAAATGGATTATTAATTAAGATTATTATTAAGAAATATTTTTTTTGTCCTCTGAATTTTGATTATCTGGTCCACTGACTTTCTCCATCACATCAGCCCAGTGTCACTAACTGCAAATAAAAATCTGTGCATAAAACAGTTCTATTCTCCCTATTCTCTATTCTCTCTCTACTTTGCATCATTTTTGCCTCACAATAGGGATTCACACTAATCATGAGCAGTGTAATTTCTGGCAGTCTTATTGCAGTCATGCCTGTCATCCTCTTTTCAGCTCCCCGTGTCTGAGCATGCACACCTGGAGTGTCACAATGTTCAAGCAATGCACTGCCTGTTGTGTTTTCTTCCTTCTCTAATGTATGTGGAATTGCTGGAGGCAATTTCTATTAAGTCCATAAAAGAGGGAGGGAAGGAAAAAGAGAGGTATCATGTTTTTGGCCTTGGGCTGGAAAATTTTACTGAGCGTATTACTCCAGCAGTGTTAGGTAACAGTGGATTCACACTTGATTATTATAGTCATCCCTTTTAGCTTCAGATTCTGCAGACTGCAGATCAGCATGGAGATATGCTGTGCTAGCTCCAGAACAACCCAACAGGAGAGCAGGAATAGTTTCGCCACACTATTACAGAGTGCAGCGTGGCCTCTTTTTGCGACTTCAGGAGGCAAGGAGTCCACGTGGGCTGCCACGCTACTGTGATGAGACCACTACCAGTATCAAAGCTGCCTTGCTACACATCATTGTGGTCTTCAGTCTGTTATCTGCAGTAGTATAATCCATGACTGTAGGACTGAATGATGTCTCTGCTGATATCAAACAGCTACAGAGCCATTTTAACAGGATTCCTGGGGGTCCCCTTGTGTAGAGGGAAGTTCTTGGAAATAGAGACCAAAGGGCAGTATTTATGCCATCCCATGCTGATGACTACATTGGGGATGCCTTTTCTGAAACAAAACGCTCCCAGGACACTCTTTCAGTGGTGATGGAGGCTGGGGTTAATACTTGCTAGCAGTATACTAATGGTCAGTGTCAGCGTAACCAATCTCCAGGCAGCTACAGGAATAGCATGGTGCCTTCAAATTACTTCTGTTTTTGCTGAGGACAAGAAAGATGTAGTAGCAGCTCTTATGTCTAGTGATAATAAGGACATTAAACTGGTTAGAGATTTCAAAGTGTTCAGGTTGAAGAAGCAAAAATTACTCCCAAACTGCACAGTATGAAGAAATACCTTGGCCATGACGTTACATATTCTATGTCCAAAACCTTTTCTGATTGAACATGTCAACAGGAGAGTTGTCTTTCTTTTGCTTGTGTCTACAGCAGTGCCTGAGTGGAATGTCAGAAACATCTGGTGGCTTTGTGGCCTATGCCCCCTAACCTTACATTCATTCTGGACTGCCAAAGCTTGTGCTGAAAATCAAACAGTAATTTTTTTAAATCATCAGCTGGAAAAGGGAGAATGGCAAAATGTTAGAGTGTTCTAGCTCAGGAAAAGACTTCCTGGCTTGAAGATCTCACCCAGTGCTAGATATTTAGCAAAAAAAGTCTGCAGAAAACAATAGAAAAAATGGATACCAGGAATTTGGTCTATAAATCCACCATTCATAAGCAATGTCCTTGTTACATGTTACCAGGACCACAGGTCTTGCGTCATCTAGTCTTGAAGAACCAAACTGCAAGGAAGGGAATAACACGCCCTTGGAATCTGAGACTTCTCTGCAGGACCTTCATTTACAGAAACTGGTTTTAAATGTGCCCAGATTGAACCAAACATCCCTGCCAACTTCAATAGCACTTTTTAATGACTTAAACTGGCTGGAGCAGCTGGCAAGACATCTTGCACCGCTCAGAGAAGCTGAGGTTAGTTCAGGGAGCACATGTGGGTGGCACACGTAAAACATACAACATTATCACCATCACATAACATCAGGAAAAATCATTTAAATCAGGGCAGCTGACAACTCTGATTTGGGAGAAACGTGTATGTATAAAATAATGAAACACTGCATTAGGAAACGGGCCTTGGACCACCCCTGCGTGTCCCATTGCCTCAGAGGAACGCAGAAACAAAGGAGTTTAAGACCAACAGAACCTCTTACAGTTGTCTGAAACCAGCAGTCACACTCATCAGACTGTGAGATGTTAACTACACCACCACATCCACTCTCAGCATTCACCTTCAGCACTCACCTGAGCTACAGCTCAAAGAGAAAATAATTAAGGCAGGCATCAATTAAACAAAGGGTGGAATATATTTGTGCAGCTACTGAGGTTGCCATTATGAAAAAAAAATATTAAATATTAAAAAATATTAAAGTATTTAGCCCAGAAAGCCATCTACAGCTCATAAGGTGGAAATGTTTGTTTATTCCTGATTGCAGAACAGCACGTGACAGTTTTCAGTTATCTCTACCACAAAATAACTCTCTGGCAACTTGCACAGCTTCAGCGTGACAGTGTCCCTCTCCATAGCCTAGATATTTAAAAATGAACCACCATTTTCTCTATTAGGAGCAGCTGGCTAAGAAACCTACTCCTTAATTAGCAGCTTCTCCCCAGGGATATTTGTGCAGTAAATTTACTCTTCGGTGGAAGTGCCACTGATGATTGGAAAGAACAGGGCCCATCCCTTCAGTGTCCAGTGGCGTTTAATGAAGAAAGTGCTTGTTATTAGTTTTACATGGAGAAAACAAAGAGGCGAAACTGTTAAACATGTTTGCTGGTATGATTACTGAGCTATTGCATTTGCTTAGATGACACTTTCATAGGGTTTAAAAAAAAAAAAATTCCACCCCCCAATTTTTTGTAATGTCTCACAGTAGTGAAAAAAAATAGGTACTTATTTGAATGCTTCCCACTCAATGCTTGAGACATTCAGGACTTAAGGATCATATTCAGGCTATCCTATATTAAAAAAAACCACTTTCAGTTTTCATTTTTTCAACTTAGAAAAACACACACACTCACCCCGCCCAGAAGCCCCTAAAGGAGCCTATCTGGAGGCCCACGACCTCAGTTCACTTTGCAATCCTGCTAGGCAGCTGAAGCCAGATTGAGAATGTCACTTAAACATCAACAAATGTAGCTAGTTCCCTTACATGACTGACAAATGTGTTTAACCTTCGTAGACATCTCATTCTCACCAGCCGCCAGTTTGCTTAACACAGGCTGACCAGCAATTAAAAAGGAACTGGCAGATGCTTCTGCTTCCAAAGCTAGAAAATATTGCAAGTCTAAAAGATGACCCAGAGGACCACAGTCATAGAACTTATCATGCACATACTGAGTGGCTTAAACATAGAGCTTATTCCTGTGGTTTTAAGGGGAACACTTGTCTAAACAAAATAGCCCATGTCCATGTCGATGTGGCAGGGCCTCAAATGGGAACAGGGCTAACCCCTGGATGTGGAATAGTACTAAACACACTCTCTCTGTCTCCAGTTTAGCTCATGGGTAAACATACACAGTGGTGTATTTAAGTACCCTGGAGGCAACGGACAGAGCACTGCCACAATTTGGTATCTACAAGCTTGATGACTGCTGACAAATCATCTTCTTTCTTTGTGTCACAGTTTATCTGTTGGTGAAATAGATGAATATTAACATCCTTTGGAAAACGATATGAAACCCCTGGGTGAGCAGCAATTAAAAAAAATACTATTAGTCATTATCTCTCTATTCCTAGGTACTTCTTTTTGGTGAAGGAACTGGTTGCTGTTTCTTTTACAAAGTGATGTTACATTAATTATCTTTTTTCCCTGAAGGTGACTGAATGTAAGGATGAAGGAAGGAGCTTAGAGCATCAGATGCAGTTAAATCTCTCTGAAATTACCTGCTTTCTGATGGTGAGATTTATTCTGGTAGATTTTAACCTATACCTTTGGAATTGTAAAAGTCACTTTAAGAGCTTTAATTAACAAAAGCTATCTATATGATACTATTGGATCTGATGCTCAGATCTCTCCTCCTGTTTTTAAAAACACACTGGGTGCCATCAGTCTTCTTATGGCCAGACATTCAGTAGGCCCTATGGTTTACTCACCTTTGTATGTAGAAGAATCTTGCCAGGCTTTCATCTTACAACTGTACTTTTCATTTAAGACTAGTGTAGCAGCCAGGCCGGCAGGAAGAGCTTTTATTCTTCAGCCAGTGAATGAAATAAAAAGTACCATCCTATGAATTTTATTCCAAAAGTTCAACTTGGCTTTGCAAATTACGCATCATCACTAACTCTGCGAACAGTTTGCAGGCAAAAAAAAGACAGAGATCCTCTGTTGTGAGACCCTGAGGAATACATATCAACCTGCCCTTACCAGGATCCTGGCTCATAGTTTCCATTCTTTTCCTAATATCTTTCAACCATTCCTGTTTCAGTTTTGGCAGTGCAGATACCTGTTCAAGCAAGGACTTGTTTCACGCTGACCTAACAGATAACCCTAATGTTCAGCAATGAGAACATTGAAAAAGATGGTCTGTACAGAAAAAAAGAAACAATCACTTTGCGTACTACATGATGCCTGTGGAGCAGGAGAGCGAGCAATAATCTTTTAAATAAAACTAGAGAAAAATAATCATATGCCTCTCTTCTCAAAACTCCTTTTCATTCTTAACTCATGATAAAGACACCACAGAACTTTGTAGATTAACTGCTTTCTGAGGTTGATGATCTATGTTTGTGTTGAGCTCTATAGACACTGCCTGGATGGTCATGAATCTTTGGGAAATGTTCTGCTCCTCTGACCAGTAAGTCCATCTAAGCATTACCTATTTCATAGGTTATGCCATCCTTTGTGACTGGAGAAGTTGGATCCTTTAATCAGTGACCTTCTCTTGATTATAGCAAACTTGCAAAGGAAATATTTGAATTTTCATAACGAGCCATAACCATTGGCATACAGAGAACTGACTTGTGTTCTTAAGTCATCTAATGGAGAAAACTAGAGGAAGGATGAAGCATTTACTTAGTAACAATCCTAAACCAAGAACCATATAATGGTAGCATTGTGATGACTTCTGTAGCAAAATACATGCTTATATACATATACTTTCACTACTTTACCTTCAAATCCATACTTCTGCAATCTTTCACGGAATCATAGAATGGTTGAGGTTGGAAGTGACCTCTGGAGGTCATGTTGTCCAAGCCCCCTGGCTCAAGCAGGGACACTTAGAGCTGGTTGCCCAGGGCCATGTCCAGATGGCTTTAGAGTATCTCCAAGGATGAAGACTCCACAATTTTCTAGGCAAAATGTGTCAGTGCTATCACCCTCACAGTAAAAAAAGAGTTTCCTGATGTTCAGATGAAACCTCATGAGTTTCAGTTTGTGCCCATTGCCTCTTGAGTGGCCTTGCAATGACATCTGCCATCTCTCTCAGCACTCATGGGTGCATCCTACCAGGGCCCATGGACTTATATATGCCCAGTTTGCTTAAGCATTCCCTGATCTGATCCTCTTCCACCAAGCATACATCTTCCTTGCTCCCGACTTTTCCCCTGGTCTCAACCTGGGATTACTGAAGGCCAGTCTCGCTTGTAAAGACTAAGGCATAAACACCCAATTTCATCAGGCAAGAAGGATGAGGTCACTTTTTCATTATCCAGCCAGCATAACTGATAGGTTACGGGGAAAATTAACATGCTAATAAGGGGATACTACAAGCAAGATAGAGAAGGAGGTTTGCTTGGACCCAGGCTGGCTCTTCCAAGTATTATTAGCTTGGGCTCTATGTTGTGTGGAAACAGCTACACTGCTCCAAGGCAGCACTTGAGCCAGCAGTTCTGCCGGACTACAGCTCCTACTACACAGCTCTCTACATCCACAACACAGATAATTCACAATTTAAGAATAACTGAAAAATTACTACTATCAATCATCAGGGGTAAAGGTTTTGGTAAAATGGGTTCTGAAAAGACCCTCATTTCAGAATCATTGAAAAGTGTATACATATGTCGCAGCATCTATTTAGACATAGGAGCTTGTGACCTTCTGTCTTTCCTTCCCACCCCTTTCAGGAGAGCTCCACAGAAATCCAACAATAAAAATGACTTTTCAACTGCAAAATGTGAGCTAGGAACTTAAATATTCTAGGAGATAAACATCTCCTGCAGCAAATGGGAATGTATGTTTTCTTCCTAGATGATTATCTGCAGCCAGTGGTCTGGGGTTTTATGCCAGATACCAGTAAGTTCAAAGTCAGTCTGTATATATACACAGCACAGATAAACTATTAACTGCATGCTCAGCATTTCCTGCTCAATGTAATCCAATTACAGTGCCCTTGTTTTTTCCCTGTGGGTCTTCAGAACATCTCTTGACACTTCAGTATGGCAAAATGATCTTCACGAGTACAAACATGTCCATGAATTCAGCTAATGAGGCACATCTTTCAGTTCTCTTCTCTTGGAAAGCTGATAAAGAAATGTGCCAGAGTCCATGGCTGAATGTTGTGGCTGCTTCTCCTTTCAAGTTAGTTTTGAACACTTAGAGATTTAGAGTGCCATATGCTAAAACGAACAAAGAAAATTGGGTTTGGGTGCCAAGTCCACCTCTTCCCTCAAAGATTTTTTTAGTGCTGGAAGTGAACTGAAAACTCTAATCAGCGTTCCTCTTTTCTGTGAAGCATGCTTACAGCAGGGAATCATCCAAGGGGACAGAGATGGTTCTCACCACAGGAATTTCTCTACTGACATAAAGAAATTGATTGGGAGATCTGCCCCCCTACCCTTTCAACTCATAGTGCCACAGCCAGTCGCCCATTTACAGGCAACCGGGGAAAATTTCTTTTACGTTCACTATTCCTGATCAAACTTTCACTGGCCCCTAACTCAGCAAATAACATAAGATTTCAGGGTCTACTACAACAATTGCTTGACATTATACTTTGATATATAGTCCAATCTGCCATATGAAATAATTTAATGGCTGTGAACCAGAGCTACTCTGGGAAAAATTCTCAGTCACTCACAGACAGTTGCTTAAAAACTAGTCTCCTCAACAAAGCTGTCTCCCACACTTCCCAACATGACTCACTTTCCTGCTCCTGATCTTTTAAAAATAACTATACCTGAACCTTGGCACCATTTTCCACTTCAGTCACATAAATTGTGCAGGTTGTTCAATGGGTGTTGAAAGTCTGTAAGCCAGAAGGTGTTCTCAAAGGATAAGACAATTGCACTACATCCCAAAACTAAAACCCGCAAGGTGGTAAAGCAAAAGAAACAACAAAATCACCACCAAAACCCACGCCAGTGTTTCAGTAAATCCTATTTTCCCTAGTTATTTTAGCTTTGCCCCATTGAACTCCAGAGTCCACAGTGTGAACAGAATCAAAAGATTCTTTACCTCAAAGACTGAACTATATTTTTGGCCTTTCTTTACCACTGAATGACAAAAGCTTTGGTTTTGCTTGAGAAAAGTTGTTGGAGATGCAGCTCAACAGACTTGCAAGGCAAAAACAGTAAGGAGAATTTACATGCCTTCAACAGAAAGGCTGCTTCTGACTTAGAGACAGGAGGAGATTACAGTGGAGTTGAGCTAGGTCCTGCTACTATATTCTGAGCATCAGAGACCTAACAGAAGAATTATTCAAGCTGTTTTCATTTGTACCTTTGTTTTTAACTGTGCCTTTTTCCTTGTCTTTAACATTTCCTATGCAATTTCAGAGTCTTGCTTTCCAAAAGAAATTGAGAACCAAGCTCACTGTGATGGCAATAGATACTAGATAGAAACAAAGAAAAAAAAGGACTCAAAATTCTTAGTTTCTTATGAGATCAGATAATAAATGCAGATAAGTTTTCAATCACTCTAGGATAGTTTGAGAATCTATCTCTTTTCTCTATCTGCTGTTTTCTAGATTAGGAATCATATTGTTTCCATGGAGAAAGCCAACAACACTGAGAATCAAAGACTTGGGAAAACATTTTCTGGACAATATACTTCATCATATTCATATCACATCTGATTACTTGCGGGGGGGAAGGAATAATGGAGAAAGGAGAAGCACTAACAGTTTCTTTCTGAACATTTTTCTCCCCCATAAATTATTGTCTTTAGGGATCAAGACAAAGATAATAATACTAAGGTACCGGTAACTCGGTGAAATGATGTAAATGTAAAAAAGCACAGCAAAAATTTAGCCTGGGGAAAAAAAACTTATTTTTTTTCTTGGCAGTAGCTTCCCATGATGTGAATAACTTCTGTGGACTGACACACTGAAAAGGCTAATTAGAGATGTTTACCCATTTTCTGTACCTTAGTAATGGGCACTATAACTTGAAATTTCTACAGCACTGATATTAAAAAAGCACAGCCTATTATTACAGCACTTCTGATCTTTTGGATGTGGGATCAATGGGACTATGGGAGCTTTACATACATACCCATCTATATACATGTATACGTATTTATATACAATACATACACAACTCTATATATGCATAATTTAAAAATCCATAGCTACAATATGCAAGACTGGGTAGAAGAAGACAATGCTAAGTTATTGCATGCGATTTGCAAAGGCACGTGCATGATTTAGAAGCGTTAAGTATTAACTAATGGCAGAAAGAATCCCTAAGTCATCTTTAAAAACATCACCTTCTGAAAACTTACCCATAAGCTGCCAAGACATGAGCTGATGGATCAGAGGTAAGAACAACCTTGTGGTATAGATAAGTTATTTGGGTGGGAACTGTTTCTAGAAATATTACCTGCTAGGCACTACTGAGCATCTCATTTTATAGAAGGCGGTAATCTGTATAGGTCTAGAATTGTAGCTTCTACATTGACATATGGTGCTACCCAACATCTGCCATAACTTCACCTTCTTCATGAACCACTTGCCCTCTAAGGCTGCAAGCACTGGAAGGGCTTTCTGTGTGGGCAGCACTGATCTGGATGGGTGAAGCCATGAGTGGGCATGAGGAGATTTCGTTTCCTTTTCCAGACCTGACACTGGCCTGTTGGGTAACTCTAAATGAATCATTTTACTACCAGAATTCTAGTGTCTCGATCAATACATACTGTATCTTCTGATGATATGACCTTCTTTACAGACTGATAGTGCAAAGTATGTTGGGGTTAAATGTGATTATTTATTAATTTTATCAAAACCAACTGATTTTACAGGAAACATTTCAAACCTGACTGAATTAGACCATAGCTGCCTATACATAAGTATTTAAGTCCCTTTTAATACAGTCAAACTATGAATAAGCCTTGCAGACAGTTTCACTTCTTTTGTGTCAAATATTTAACACAGGAACTCTGAATTACCAGAAATATTTTTCTCATTGTCACTTTTACTAACTAATAATTTGCCTAGTTATTTTGTGGATAATAGAAAAGAGGAATAACAGGATACATGAGTAGCAGCTTGAAAAATACTTACAAAAGGTGAAGTACACATAGACTGTTTCAATATTGTTCTTAACAAGTGGAAAGGACCTTGGGATTATGGCAAAGATTATTACTGCTCAACCCTTAAGTGAGAATGTCCATTCCTATTTTACCACGAGCCTAACCTTTATTTAACCAATCAGTTATCCAGCAGGGACCTGCTTAAGTCCTACTATACACTGTCAGACTCAGCAAGATTCCTTGAAAATTAGCCAAAAAGCGAGAAGGAATCGCGCTCACTTTTAATGCTACAAAGGACTTTGTTATTCATAGTTCAGTAACTTTATGGCAAGCATAAACCTCTTGGAGGAAGAAAGAGTAATGTATCTGAACATTATTTTCATTGGAATAATTTCAATTCCAACAAGACTAAAAAATAAGAGGAAATGAGATTTAAAAAATTATTACATTTGGGACAAAAATCAGAGAATATACATGACTGAAATTACTGTCTTGAAAGAGTGACACAGAAGCATTCACAGAATAACCCTGAGAGAGACTTTCAGGAGTTAACCAAGGTCAGCTACTTACCTTAATAATTCTTTGCATGTAGTGCTACATTTTATAGTACAGAGTTTTGGAGCCTGACATCTCACCAACCCTCTAAACTACTGTTATCTTCATTTTACAAGTGAGTAAATAGAGGAACGGATCTGAGAAAAGCACCACTGTTTAAATTGGCTGAGTGTGCTGAGAGCTGCTCCACCTAATTTCCAGATGTACTGAGAGTCCCTATCTGCATCTGAATCAAAGAGGAGATCTGCAGATGGTGCAGCTGTGCAAGGCTTATCTCTGCTCCTGCTGAGCTGCTACAAGAGATCCTGGTGTCCTGATCACAACCCCTTCCCCAACCACCATTAGAGTCCCCCCTTCCAGAACTTCACAATTATAGCTTGCTTATGGTTGTATTTCATCAATAAAAGCCAATGACTCATATTTCTAAGGTCATTTTACACTACTCTGGCAGCAGTAAAGGTGATTTAAATGGATACTACATTTTCATTCACTTTAGGGCTATTTTCAATTGCCTGAGTAGCATCAAGAGACCCAAGTCTAACTGAGAAGTAGATTCCAAGGTTTCATCTTAGCAAGGGCTAACCTCTGCCACCCTGGAGCTACACACCAGAATATTCGTGTATCTGGAAATCATAAACACTTGCCTCCAAGAGCAAATCAGAGATAGAAATCTGCGACGATTCTGGACAGGAGAGGAGAGAGTGTTTCCTCAGTAGTCCCACTGCCCTGATGCAGCTTCGCTTAGGGGAGATGGGTCCAGGCTGATACTGCCCCAGCTGCCCCTCCCAGGGATTTGGATACTCATCCAATTCCAGCCTGAATACTAGCCACATGACATAACCAGGAGACAAACTACTGCAAAGCCCATATAAAAAATAAAACCTTTTTTTTTTCCCTTATATTTTCATTTGACAGCACTTGACAGCTTAGCTATTTTGGAATTTGCAATGCTTCAGAGTGGTCTGGGTCATTTGGTCAAATGTACATTTACAACAACCACATAGCATTAACTTTCTATTGTTCTGCCACAGGCTAGTGACTCACCAGTAAGCTTACTCATCACTTCCAGTACCTGATAACTCTTGAGTAATTCAAACATCCCCATTTGTCTAGCACGATGTTTGTCTGGAGTGAGTTTCTGAAAGCACTGCAAGAACTCAGGAGCCAGAGAAGACATAGGTCCTAAAATCTTTACATGTTTTCATAAAGTCGTCACACCATGTACCTTTTAATAGGAAATGGATTTACACCTCATGTTTTGGTTAGTGAACCTAGAAAAATGACATTTTCTGGCTTTAATATTCAGATGTACTGGCTGTATTCCTTTGAAACAACCCAGCGAAGAGCAATACACGTGTCAAGACAAAAATGCAAATGATAAAATGACAATTTATTTCTGCACCAAGTGTTCTTGCACATTCATGGTATTTCTCATTCCCTTATTTTGGAGGCCTAATGGATCTCAGTGTGGAGTAAATAGCAAGGAATTGCTATTGTACAGTCTTGCCAAATGAAAGTCAAAGCACATTTTAAGCCCCAACAACATGATTATTCAAAGACTGACTAGGGAAGTGTAGCATTGAATGCCAAATAAAGGGATATAAACAAGAGTGATGGCCATTTGCATGAACTGAATACCATGAAGCTGATAAACTTGCAGACACAGAAATGAACTTAAATCAGTGCAGAATTCTATACTATTCTCACAAAAAAATTAACACAGTTACACTGGTCTCCCTTTGGTATCAAATCAAGAGTACTTACCATTCTTGGAGAGAATCACAGCCAAATATTCATGAAAGTAGGTGTTGATGTACAGCAGAAGGCTTGGAGTATGTGCCGTAAGAAAGCTAAATGCAATATTTTCCTTGGACATGACAGCATCCACATAAATGGCAGAGCTTGAGGTGCTTGCATTTTTTGTGACAGGATAAGGTTCTTGGAAAATATAGGTAATGGAAGTGCCAGCTTCAAATAATGCAGAAACCTCTGAAAGTATATATAAACCAAGGGAATAATTTCAGCTACTGCATTTTCAGATCTCCCAGACAAGCATGGACATAAGCTGCCTGACTCAGAAACAGAACACTGCAAAATGCCCCTGACCCAGCTGACATAACTGTCCTTTAGTTTGGACGAGCAGTGTGTCCTTCCTTACTGTCTGTTTGTCTGGCACAGAGAAGGACAGTGTATGGAGACAGGCCTCTAAATTCAACTATTTCAGTGCTGGAATCAGAGCTCCACAAGATGGAACAGGCCAAAATGTCTGTCAGCCAAATAAATGCTCGGTTCACCATCTTTTGACAGCTGAGATGTAAGGCAATATTCTCTGTCTTCCCCCAACAGTAAAGACAATGTATTTCTCCTTTCCAGCCTCCTTTTTAAACGGAGTCATTATTAAAGCAACACATTGACCCAAAGACAGCCACTAAAGGAAGCTGTCTTTGGTAGCTCCAAAAGAAGAGAAACATCTACCTGTGCAGTGTCAGATGCTGAGAACCCATGCTTGTGTTTTCAATAAACACAACATAGTCTGGCCATGAGATACACAGATGTGATGAGGCACAGTAAAGTCAGGATAGTGAGATCTTCAGCTACTGACTGCAAGTACTTTCTCTTAAAGCAGCTCCACTTCTACAGCAGCACGTCCTAACAGGACACTGTGGTTATTTGATATGCCTCTCGTGGCATCAGTGCCAAATCCTCAGCTCATGTAAGTGGGCATAGTTAGTTCCGCGGACTGCATTACAACTAAGTCAATTTACACCAGCAGAAGATATCCTCCACTTAGTAAACTTGTTGCGTTCATGAGGTGAGGGGCAGCCATGGAAATTAAAACACTCACATTGCACGTTGCTGTTTTTGAGCAGTAGTTTTGCTAGTTCCTTCCTCTCCCAAAGAGCATGCTATCTAAATTGGACGTTCTTTATTTGCCCTGCTCATTTTTCTGGTGTTGGTAACATCTCCTACAAGCCACCAGAAAGGTTCAGTGAAGACACGTTCACCAGAGACCAAACCATGCAAAACAGTATTCTCCTGAATGCTTCACGCTTATTTTTAAAATGTCTTAATATTTGGATGGGTTGTCACAGGAATGGCAAAAAAACATAAAAAGACTACTGCTTTTTGTCACACCATTGCTCCAAAACTCTAAAGAAAAGTTCTCAACATTTTGTTAAGGTGTACAAAGCTGGATGAGATTTAAAGACAAGCAAACTAAACATTCAGACACGGGCAGACAATTGTTATGAAAAATTTCAGCCCTATTTGTTAATGTCTGGGCCATGTTACATGCAATTGAATACAGGAATCATACTGCCATATAGTTGATAACTTTAATAGTACAACTAACACCATTTTAATTTCTGAGGCCATCACTGAAGTCAACAACAGAGGCATTATAGCCTGCTTAAGATAAACACTTGGTAATGCTGAAGTGACAGCTGATATGAGAACATCTTCTTGTAACATGGGGGACACCAAAGTGACATGGGTGAAACTGTGCCGTAATTCAGAGACCACTAAGGACTTAGGATGAAAGCTCGCTGCCTACCTTCCTTGCAGAAAGGTCCTTCATAGGCTGAGTTGGTACAATCACAGGAGTAACCATTATACTTCTCCACACACTTTCCTCCGTTATGGCACAGGTTACCGTAACTGCTGCAATGTCCTGGACATCCAGGTTTAACACCAGGTGTCATTTTAGCTCTCTCTTCAAGGTCAAGTTTCTGTCCATTTAAATGCAGAGATCGAATGCATCCCAAAAAGCCCTTTTGTCTGGAAGCTGTTCCCCCTGAAAAAGAGAGAAAAAAGTATATGCATTCATTGGTGAGTCTGCACAGTAATCAAAGCCCTGAAGTCCAATCCAGAGGTACAAATATGAATCCATGAATTTTAAAAAATATTATCTATTATGTATCAATGCATACAGTGGCAAAAGATGACAGATGGACAGCCCTGGAAACTAAAGGTCTCTATTTATCCTTATGAAAGGACTAAAAAGCTGTATGTGACACTTTCTTGTTGCCATTCTTCTCTTTCCTGCCTTATCTACTGCCCTGTCTGGCATTTAAACTGCAAATTCATTTGAGAAAAAGATTAGCTGCTTTATCGTATGTCTGCATATCACCTAATACATGAGAAACCCACACCTAATTTTTTTTTTCCTATTTGTTGCCACAGTACAGAGTATAAATAACACCCTAATCCCAACAGCAGGTGAGTTACACATGCTGATGAGTCCAGATAGCAGGGATGAATCATGTTCAGCACCAGGCCTGCTGGCTGAAGGGAAATGACTTGAGCCAGAATTTATGCACGACTGCCCAACCTGATGTTGCATGTGAATGGTTGTCATAGGCAAGAAACATGAGTTCAAGTCACAGATGTGTTATTTATTATAATTGTTAAACATAATTGCATCTCTTCCTGAAGACCAGAGCTGTATGGATCTATGCAAGAGGGCAGTTTAGTCTCTACAGGCTAACTAGCTTCTTTTCTGCCCAAGGAAATTGCTAACAGCATTACAGTGAAGACACCTTTTCTGTTAGAGGTGGCCTCTGAGAATGATAATAATGATGATTGTTAGAGTACTTCGTGAATGTATCACCATTTATCTCACTGTAGGCTCTGTTTGGCAGTTGCCAGTGTTTTGCTTTTGAAGATACTGCAATTTTGATCGCTGCTAAAAAATCTAATTCTGGTTCAGGAATTATCAGCATTTGTAGGCTGTGAAATACTAGCTTTATTGGTGATTCTCCTGCAAAAGTAGCATGAAAGAAGTTATATTTCCAAATTATTCTTCTGTAGAAGCTGGTTCTATATCAAAGTGCCTAAAATAAGAGATTACATCTCTTGATAAGTCCTTGCAGAAGACCATCTGTTTTTTTCATAAATTGTTTAATTAAAGCAAGACTTCTGCAAACTAATAGAATGAAGCAACAGTCTGAAATGCAATCTCACCAAAACCCTATTGTTCTGCTATACCATTCTAGCATATCTTTCTTTCTGGTACACTAATAGCAGAAATACCAGATTTGAATTAGAGTAATTGAACTGTAGATAGTATGTGTGAGACAGATTTATTTCACGCTAATTTTATGATGCCTTTCTCAGTGAAACAAATATTTTTAAATTCCTCTTTAGCAAGCTTTTCTTTTCAGGTGAGTAAATGTTAGCTCACATATTTTAAAGGCCCTCTGAGCACAAGAATTGGGCCTTCTGCATTTGCTGCCTTGTGCACACACAATCTTTTTCTTTGGAGATTTTGCTTCAAACCCAAACTTATCATACAGAATTTTCAGTAATGTCCAAATAAGTAGAAATGTGATTTCTCCCTTTAAGGTTACTGGTTACTCTGTTTTCTTTTGCATGGGAGGTATCCACAAAAATTACAAGGATAAATGACAGTTTCCTTGCCTCCCCTTTCTGCACACATACAAATCCCAGCTGTAACATTTAAAGAATGAGTACAAACTATTGCCAACTATTCCACAGATGTCATGTTTATTGCATTACCCATATTCTTACTGTTCTCTAAAGCACTTTGGAAAGCTATGTAAAGTAAGTTTCTCACTCCTCTTCTAATGGCTGGAAAGTATGGAGTTTAATAGAGACCGTCTATATGATCCTAGATCCACATGGTATTGATTAAGCAAATCTGTTCATTATTTGGGCATTTGGGCAGTTTTCTTCAATTGACTAGACCTAATCTTCAAATACATTCCTGTGAAGCAGAGAAAAACTGAAAACAAACAAACAAAACTCTTCCCCAAATTAGGCTTTGCAGATTCTTCCTACTCTAATAGGCCTGTTGGACTAGACAATTTCATAGATGCAACCTAAATGTTTTCTTCCGGAAAACAGATTTTAGGATAAGCCTCAGGACCATAATCACCAAGGTTAAGGGTGTTCTTTGCCAAGTGGAGGTGACAGTCAGTAAGGTATTTATACAGGTGAATTTTACCAAGAAGGGCAAGGAAGAGAGCGTCTAAGAGGAGGGGGCAAGAATCTTACAACTGAGCACTCTTAGTGTAGCTTGGTGACACAAGTGACTAAATAATTAACATTCCATCAATTAATTGAGGATTTGCTTTAAAAAACAAAGGACTTTTTGTTGGTAAGAACTGGATTAGGGAGACTGAAGCGGCATGAATAAATATTAGGTGCATTCTTGTTTTATGTAGTCGATACCAAGAAAAGGAAAGGGCATGGGCGTATAAGAATGATTATTATTACTCAGGAGTAAGAGAACTTGCTACGATATTCCTCAGAAGACATCCAAGTCACACTTGTTAGTCTCAAACTGAAAGTTTTACAAAGCAGTCAGGATACACAAGGAGGTAAGCATTAATTCCTCACACAGCCTCCAAAATATCCCAAAGTGTCTACAGACTCCTTTAGAAACAAAAACAGTAAACAAAATATGCCCCTTCTTTTTGTCTCCTTGCTTTTCTCTGTCTCCCAAGAAAGTTTCTCAGATGTTGACTCTCTCTGGGGTATGCTGCATTTGGACTGCCTACAACAGACAGAGGAGATTTACCCAAGGATTCCTTGCTCCCAAGACAAAACAGGAACCCAATCACTTAATTTTGCTAGTCTCCTTAAGATACCGAATGAATAGCACAAAAACTTCTGATCAAGGCTTTATGCATCAAATTAACTTATTAGGATGTGTGTTTTGCTTCTCTGACGTTACCAGTCTGAGTGCAAATGCCATTCTCAAAGAGGTCTGCGAGGACTGTCTTTCCCCTCCCCGCCCCATACTGGAGCGTTATGGTCATGCCTTCTCCACTACGTAAGACAGAGTTTCATCTCAGACTACACCATGAGAGCAGATGATGACACATGTCCTCCAGGACCACAGGGATATACCAGGAGACAACTGCACTATGAAAAAGGTTGTCACTCATTTTGAACGCTGAAAGCGACTGTCCATTGAAAGGAATGATTTTTGCCTGTCTTCAGAGCAAGTAATGTGCCAAACTGGCCTGTTACTGGGCCGTTTGGTGCAGTTGATACTATCTAGCCTGTACATTTGTTTGGGGTTTGCTCCTTGTACTGCAATTTTTTTAAATTACCAGAAGAAACATAGCCAGGTGCAAGAATATGCATGCTGTGACTGAGGATTATAGAGCAGCCTAAAGCAGTTAGATACCCAAGACCCACTACAAGAAAGTGAAAAATGGTTTTCTAACTCCTTTAGGCTTCTTTAAAATCCAAGCTTGTTTGATTTTGAGTGTACTGGCAATGAAAAGTCATTTCTCCTTTCCACTTTGCACACACAGAGAGCTATCTCAGAAGCCTGCCACATACTCCATATGTGTCAATGTTGGCCTTAAGCAGACTTTCTGTCTTTATTCCCATAGAATCGTATCATAGAATCATAGAATGGTTTGGGTTGGAAGGGACCTTAAAGATCATCTGGTTCCAACCCCCCTGCCATGGGCAGGGACACCTTCCACTAGACCAGGTTACTCAAAACCCCATCCAACCTGTCTTGAACACTTCCAGGGATGGGGCATCCACAGGTTCTCTGGGCAACCCATTCCAGTGTCTCACCACCCTCACAATGAAGAACTTCTTCCTTACATCTGATCTAAATCTACCCTCTTTCAGTTTAAAACCATTACCCCATGTCCTATCACTACATGCCCTTGTAAAAAGTCCCTCTCTGGCTTTCTTGTAGGCCCCCTTTAGGTACTGGAAGGCTGCTATAAGGACTCCCTGGATCCTTCTCTTCTCCAGGCTGAACAACCCCAAGTCTCTCAGGCTGTCCTCATAGGAGAGGTGCTCCAGCCCTCTGATCATCTTTGTGGCCCTCCTCTGGACCTGCTCCAACAGGTCCATGTCCTTCTTATGTTGGGGACCCCAGGGCTGAATGCAGTACTACAGGCAGGGTCTCACGAGAATGGAGTACAGGTGACCTGCTGGTCACTCTTCTTTTGATGCAGCCCAGGACACAGTTGGCTTTCTGGGCTGCAAACATAGTTTGCTGGGTCATGTTGAGCTTCTCGTCAACCAACATCCTCAAGTCCTTCTCCGCAGGGCTGCCCTCAATCCATTCTCTGCCCAGCCTGTATTTGTGCTTGGGATTGCCCCGACTCATGTGCAGGACCTTGCACTTGGCCTTGTTTAACTTCATGAGGTTCATATGGGCCCACCTCTCAAGCCTGTCAAGGTCCTTCTGGATGGCATCCCTTCCCTCCAGCGTGTCAACCGCACCATGCAGCTTGGTGTTGTCAGCAAACTTGCTGAGGGTGCACTCAATCCCACTGTCCATGTCACTGACAAAGATGTTAAACAGTGCCGGTCCCAATACTGAACCCTGAGGAACACCACTCGTCACTGGGCTCCACTTGGACATTGAGCCGTTGACAGCAACTCTTTGACCGCAACCATGCAGCCAATTCCTTATCCACCAAGTGGTCCATCCATCAAATCCATGTCTCTCCAATTTAGAGACAAGGATGTCATGCGGGACAGTGTCAAATGCTTTGCACAATTCCTGGTAGATGATGTTATATTCTAAGTTATTGCAACAAGTGTAGCCCCAGAAAAACTCTTTCTAGTACTACATAGATAAATACATAAGTACCCTGTGAGTCAATTACACGTTTAACACAACAGCTAATCATACAAACATTGCTTAAGCTACCTTTGTTCTCTTACTGACTACACAGAACTGTTTCTCCATAACAGAGAGAAAACATAATTGGATACAGTCAGATATTTATAGGAAGTGATGGAATAAGACAGGAATTGCAGATTTGAATCCTGTCACATTGTGTTGCTGTGGATGAGGAGATAAAAGGAGAGGGAGATTTGAACACTTCCATTTTGACTTCCTTCATTTTGATTTTATCTCTAGGCAGATCCAATAAGAAGGTAGCCATTTTCTATGGTTTATTTTGAACAGCATGTGTAAGAAATCATCACTGCAGTGGAATCCTGGGACCATCAGGCAATGACAATTTCTTACACATGGTATGTGGCATGCTGGCCAGAGCAAATGCTTAGGTTCTGCTCAAGGGGAACATCCCCCAAAAGACCATTGAATCAAACACAAAACAAGGCAATGAAAGGTGGCAGGGCAGAACTGAATGGAGAACAGGTGGTACAGAAAGAAATGACACCCAAATTCCAGCATTTCTGTGAATACAATGAATAGTATGAGCGTATGGGAAGAAGGATCTGGTTCTCAGCTCTATCAGTTCCTTTTATACAATATCAATGTATAAAAGAGACTTTGGGGTAAACACAAATCACTATGAGAGTGCATCTTTCCAGGATATGTAAAACTCATGTGAACTTCTATATCTGCAATGTTGTACCAGCTCCAAAATGGAAGTATTTTTGGGTGCAGTAGTGTGCAGATAATGAATTACAGCTACTTTACGCTTATCAAAGCCAGAAGTGAAGAAACTTTCTAGCAGATAGTACTGTTAATCCAAGTAATGTAATGTGAGTTCAAGCCCAGTAAGACATGCCTAACATTCAGAGATACTCCATAGAAATGCATTTTAAGAACATTAATGGTTATACCTAAGTACATAGAGCAAGTTCAAAATTGATTTTTACCCTAGTGATGACTCAGAGAGGCTTAAACTCAAGAACATACACAACTCAAAATTAGCATAGGGACAATGTAAGTCATGGTGAGGCTCCCAGGTTCTGCTATAGTCTCTGAACATCTGGATTTCTCTGCTGGAAGAAGCAACCATGACATCCAAATGCTGAACTCACTGTCATTATATATCAGTTAGTATCCCTCTGAGACAATTCAAATTCACATTTTTCACAGTCTTCAGGACACAGCTTTGCATTAGTTCACAGCTTTGCATTAGTTCACAATGAGTGTTTTCTCCATCTAAAAGGACTAGACAGTTGTTGTGATTTAGGTTTTTTTGGTTTGGTTTCTTATGGAAGAGAATATTTGCTCGCACATAATATAGTTTTATGTCTGAATCCAGTCGTTTTTAATTCCTTGCCCAAATTTAAGAGAGAGAATATTATGTTCTCCCAAATTTGAGGAAAACTGATAGCAGGGTGAATAAGAGAGAAACAGCATCAAGGTCTCCATTCGTGAAGACGGAAGTGTGAATTGAACCCTTACTGGACTTAAAAGAACCTACATACAGAAAAGAGAAATCCTGCTCTGTGCTTAGTCATTGGAAAAGCTTCAGTAAAAGCCTATATCTCCTAAAATACCTAAGTCAGTCAATCTGAAGACAAACTTCCAAGGAAAGTTAGGCCTTTTTAACTCCCACCCTTACAAAGTATTTAAAGGCTGATTAACTTCCTTACGTGCCAGTATCACTGGATCAGAAGTAAATGAAGCACAGCTCCATGACTCCCTACAACTGACTGTTTTGTCAACATTGCTGAAGGCTTCTGTTCAATATTCTTTACTATAAATCATAGAAAGTAAAAAGTCTGTCCAACAGGCCAACATTTAAAAAATCCCAACAAACTAACAAAAAAATTGAAGAGCTATATTATTCTATTACATACAGTCCCAAATATATCTGGTTTTTGGGCTGAGAAGGAAAAATCTGGCCAAAACAGAAGCAAATAACTCATTCATAAAACAGGCAGAAACAGCTGACAAGGAATTAACTGGTCAAAATTATGTTATATGCTAATTGCCCCTGAAGTAAAATTTTACAAATGTCCAAATTTATTTTATATATTTGATCTACTGTATATAACTCACTAAAAGGAAAAGATACAGAACCACTTCACATATACTGCATATAGGCTGGCGTCTCTGAAGGAACAGGAAAATAATCGTACTTTGAAAGCTACTGTGGATCTCCATTCGATCATCATCATAATGCTACATGATACTAATATAGTTCCTTCATCCCAAAGGATCAATAAATCCTTCCAGGAGATAAATAAACTAAATTAAATTTTGACATTGAACCTTATTTATGAGTTTTACAAAATATTTGAATTGATTCTGGAGAAGAGTCAAGAAAAAAAAAGGTTATATCTTAATGACTAGCTACCTTGAGTGTGGAAACAAAAGTTCCATGTTTAAATGGGATGAAATAGGGAAATTAAATAAAAAATATTTGGAACATTTTTAAAATAGCAAATCATATCTGTTATATAGATTATTAATTAAGAATGTGCATACTAATTGTGGAAATCCCTTAGTCACTGTCAGTATGCAGAATGCTGCAGAAACAAGTAAATTGTGGATTATAGGGGGGAGTAGGGAGTAATATTATGTGCTGCTGCTTCTTTCCTTTTTGCAATGTTGCTTATGCATTTATTTTTCAGATGGGATAAAATTCACTCCACATGGTTGAGGTATTAAATCAGTTGCTTCCTATTAGAGATTAGAATAAGACCTTCAGTAGAGACAAATTATGCCACATCTGTGTATTGTTGGACTTCTGCCAACTTTCCCTGGAGCACCCGGGGACAAACAGTGTCAGAATCAGGAGGCTCCCCAGGTTTCCATCTCTTCTAACTGCTCTTAGGAAAACTCAGGAAGTCACAGACAGTCCTGGCCTTCAATGTGGTAGAGCTAAGGGCTGAAAAAGCACTCCTAAAAACATTAGGTTTTCTGTCCCTTTTTTTCAGGGTTTTGTAAAAGTGTGGATAGACAACTGAATGCAATCTGTTTACTGCACAGTGACAACTTTTCACCTCTTGGCTGAGATAAAAACTATGTCCTACAGTTTACTGCAATTATTAAGTACAGAGGAAAATTTAGGTTGGAAGTCACTGCTGGAGATCAGCTGGTTCGACCTGTTCCTCAAAGCACAGCTACATTCAGATGAGGTACAGATTCACTTCTCCACCAAGACCAACAGGACCTTTTCTGCACAGCTGCTACCCATCCATTCATCCCCAGCTTGTACAGATGCATGATGCTATTCTGCCCCAGGTAAGTAATTACTGCACACGTACACTATAAAAAGCTCAAATAAATACCCCCAAATTTTCTTTAATCGAAAGGTATGGATAGATAGGTAAACTTTATTAAAATTTATTGACAGATTGAGGTTTGTTACAGCATTTCAGCTAAGTAAGAGAATCCATTTTAAGGAAAGAATCAGTAGTTAGCTGAGTGGTGCTGAATAAGAAGCAGGTTACAACCCACTCCATCACTGAGCAGATTACTTGGAAAGACAGTGTTTGAATATAGAAAAGGGAAAAGTCCTTTTGTAATCCCTGATTATGTTATCAAATACAAGCTGGTCCCAATCTAGGTTTCATTTGCAAGGGAGATAGGGAAACAAACTATATGCAAACAGAGATTTTTTCTTCTTCCCCCCC